>ONZH01018759.1:0-25000 GCA_900303285.1 Rhinella marina | reverse complement strand
GTGACATCACTGTGTTTATTATTTCTGTACTGTGACATCACTGTGTTATTATCCTGTGTCACTGTGTACTTTATTTATCTGTACTGTGACATCACTTATTATCCCTGTACTGTGACATCACTGTGTTTATTATCTCTGTACTGTGACATCACTGTGTTTATTATCTCTGTACTGTGACATCACTGTGTTTCATTATTCCCTGTACTGTGACATCACTGTGTTTATTATCCCTGTAGGTGACATCACTGTGTTTATTATCCTGTACTGTGACATCACTGTGTTATTATCTCTGTACTGTGAATCACTGTGTGCATTATCTCTCTACTGTGACATCACTGTTTTATTATCCCTGTACGGTGACATCACTGTGTGTATCATCTCTGTACTTGACATCACTGTGTTTATTATCCTGTACTGTGACATCACTGTGTTTATTATCTCTGTACTGACTGACATCAATGTTTTATTTATCTCTGTACTGTGACATCGCTGTGTTTATTATCCCTGTACGGTGACATCACTGTGTTTATCATCTGTGTACTGTGACATCACTGTGTTATTTATCCTGTACTGTGAGCATCACTGTGTTTATTATCCCTTGTACTGTGACATCAATGTGTTTATTATCTCTGCTACTGTGACATCGCTGTGTTTATTATCTCTGTACTGTGACATCACTGTGTTTATATCTCTTGTACTGTACATCACTGTGTTTAGTATCTATGTACTGACATCACTGTTATTATCCCTGTACTGTGACATCACTGTGTTTATTACCTTTGTTACTGTGACATCACTGTGTTTATTTTCCTGTACTGTGACATCATTGTGTGTATTATCTCTGTACTGTGACATCACTGTGTTTATTATCTCTGTACTGTGACATCACTGTGTTTATTATCTCTGTACATTGACATCACTGTGTTTATTATCTCTGTACTGTGACATCACTGTGTTTATTATCTCTGTACTGTGACATCACTGTGTTTATTATCTCTGTACTGTGACATCACTGTGTTTATTATCCCTGTACTGTGACATCACTGTTTTATTATCCCTGTACTGTGACATCACTGTGTTTATTATCCCTGTACTGTGACATCACTGTGTGTATTATCTCGTTGTACTGTGACATCACTGTGTTTATTATCCCTGTACTGTGACATCACTGTGTTTATTATCCCTGTACTGTGACATCACTGTGTTTATTATCTCTGTACTGTGACATCACTGTGTTTATTATCCTGTACTGTGACATCACTGTGTTTATTATCCCTGTACTGTGACATCACTGTGTGTATTATCTCTATACTGTGACATCACTGTGTTTATTATCCCTGTACAGTGACATCACTGTGTGTATTATCTCTGTACTGTGACATCACTGTGTTTATTATCTCTGTACTGTGACATCACTGTGTGTATTATACTGTATTATGACATCACAGTGTTTATTATCCCTGTACTGTGACATCATTGTGTGTATTTTCTCTGTACTGTGACATCACTGTGTTTATTATCTCTGTACTGTGACATCACTGTGTTTATTATCTATGTACTGTGACATCACTGTGTTTATTATCCCTGTACTGTGACATCACTGTGTTTATTACCTTTGTACTGTGACATCACTGTGTTTATTTTCCTGTACTGTGACATCATTGTGTGTATTATCTCTGTACTGTGACATCACTGTGTTTATTATCTCTGTACTGTGACATCACTGTGTTTATTATCTCTGATACTGTGACATCACTGTGTTTATTATCCCTGTACTGTGACATCACTGTTTATTATCCCTGTACTGTGACATCACTGTGTGTATTATCTCTGTACTGTGACATTCACTGTGTGTATTATCTCTGTACTGTGACATCACTGTGTTTATTATCCTGTACTGTGACATCACTGTGTTTATTATCTCTGTACTGTGACATCACTGTGTTTATTATCTCTGTACTGTGACATCACTGTGTTTATTATCCTGTACTGTGACATCACTGTGTTTATTATCCCTGTACTGTGACATCGCTGTGTTTATTTATCTCTGTACTGTGACATCACTGTGTTTATTATCCTGTACTGTGACATCACTGTGTTTATTATCCCTGTACTGTGACATCACTGTGTGTATTATCTCTGTACTGTGACATCACTGTGTTATTATCCCTGTACAGTGACATCACTGTGTGTATTATCTCTGTACTGTGACATCACTGTGTTTATTATTCCTGTACTGTGACATCACTGTGTTTATTATCTCTGTACTGTGACATCACTGTGTGTATTATACTGTATTATGACATCACTGTGTTTATTATCCCTGTTACTGTGACATCACTGTTATTATCCCTGTTCTGTGACATTACTGTGTTTATTATCCCTGTACTGTGACATCACTGTGTTTATTATCCCTGTACTGTGACATCACTGTGTTTATTATGCCTGTACGGTGACATCACTGTGTTTATTATCTCTGTACTGTGGACATCACTGTGTTTATTATGCCTGTACTGTGACATCACTGTTTATTATCCCTGTTCTGTGACATCACTGTGTTTATTATCCTGTACTGTGACATCACTGTGTTTATTATCCCTGTACTGTGACATCACTGTGTGTATTATCTCTGTACTGTGACATCACTGTGTTTATTATTCCCTGTACGGTGACATCACTGTGTTTATTATCCCTGTACAGTGACATCACTGTGTTTATTATCCCTGTACGGTGACATCACTGTGTTTATTATCCCTGTACAGTGACATCAC
This sequence comes from Rhinella marina, assembly GCA_900303285.1. Lineage (NCBI taxonomy): Eukaryota > Metazoa > Chordata > Amphibia > Anura > Bufonidae > Rhinella > Rhinella marina. Next base: position 22,229 of record ONZH01018759.1, on the reverse strand, counting down.
TGTGTTTATTATCCCTGTACGGTGACATCACTGTGTTTATTATCCCTGTACAGTGACATCACTGTGTGTATTATCTCTGTACTGTGACACCACTGTGTGTATTATCCCTGTACTGTGACATCACTGTGTGTATTATACTGTATTATGACATCACTGTGTACATTATCTTCGTCCAGTGACATCACTTTGTGTACCTTTATGCTTTAGGGAAACCAAATACATGACACTTTCCGTATTCTGTACTTTCTGAAGGTGTTCATGCAGGTTTTGTCTCATCTCAGGTTTTGCTATGAGACTAAGGTTTCTTTTTCTCCTGGCTAAGACCCCTGTGTGAATAGGGGATGGGGCGGCTGTAATATACCGTACATCACACAGAGGTGTTCTCCTGAATTCAGCCTAACCTCTGTATTCTGGAAGAAAGGTGGTCATTTTCTAGCACAGTGTTCACATCTGACCCCTAGTTTCTGCCAGGTGAAGGCACCCAGCTTTCCTTTCCTACTGGATCATTACCGGTGAAGTCATGAGTGGTCAATCTGAATGAACTGAAAGGCTGGACTGCAGCTGGAAAATGCAAGGAAAGGGGACAAGTCTGTGCAGGTGCTGTAGAGGACACGTCTGCTGGAGCCTGGACAAGGTGCTAATGGAATTGTCAGTATCAGGAGACACTCGTTCCCCCTCACCGCTTACATCAATGCTTCATGAGTCTATGTAGTCACCCTGCAGAGTTCCAGAGTAGTGGGGGTACAGGAGAGAAATCTTCTAAGAGGAGAACAGAGAAGAAGGTCCTGTGAAGGTCAGAGATTATGTGTGGGAATGTTGTGGATAGATTGGAGGGGTGCAAGAGTGCTAGATGGGAGGCTTCAGAGGAGAATGCTGCAGTAGTCCAGGCAGGGAGATGACAAGGGTGAACACTAGTATTTAGATTGACTCAGAGATGAGGAAGGAGCAAATGGGAGAGATGTTTTTGATGTGAATGCAGCAGGTGTAGGTGAGGCAATGTTATCCACAGCGAGGAGGCCTGTGAGTCTGGAGAGAACATGGTGCTGTTAACTGGAATGGATGGTTAAGGTAGGAGAGGGGTGGAGTGACACGGGGACAGATGATGAATTCTGTTTTCTCCATGTCGAGTTATAGCTGACAGACATGCCGGGATTCTGGATAGCAGGGAAGTGACATTTGGGCCAGAGAGGTCGATTTACGTGTCGTCTGCATAGAGTTGGTATTGGAAGCCATGGGACTCGATGAGCTGTCCCTGGCCGAAAGTTTAAATGGACAAAAGTAGAGGACCCAGGACAGAGCCTTGAGGGACACCAGCAGAGACAGGGCATGATGTTGGTTAGGTATGAGGAGATCCAGGAGAGGGCCTGGCCTCTGATGCTGAGGGATGAGAAGATTTGTCATATGAGAGAGTGATCGACAAGGCAGAGGACAGGCCAAGAAGGAGAAGGCAAAGTAATGCAGAAGACAAGAACACTGGCCAAGAAAGAGGAGGACAGAGTAATGCAGAAGGCAGAGGACAGGTCAAGAAGTAGGAGGACAGAGTAATGTAGAAGGCAGAGGACAGGTCAAGAAGAGGAGGACAGAGTAATGCAGAAGGCAGAGGACAGGTCAAGAAGTAGGAGGACAGAGTAATGCAGAAGGCAGAGGACAGGTCAAGAAGTAGGAGGACAGATAATGTAGAAGGCAGAGGACAGGTCCAAGAAGAGGAGGACAGAGTAATGGCAGAAGGCAGAGGACAGGTCAAGAAGTAGAAGGACAGAGTAATGTAGAAGGCAAGAGAACAGGCCAAGAAGGAGAAGGACAGAGTAGGGCAGAGGACAAGTCAAGAAGGAGGAGGACAGAGTAATGTAGAAGGCAAAGGACAGGTCAAGAAGGATGAGCACAGAGTAATGCAGAAGGCAAGAGGACAGGCCATAAAGACAAGAGACAGGCCATAAAGACAAGAGGACAGGCCATAAAGGAGGAGGACAGAATAATGTAGAAGGCAAAGGACAGGTCAAGAAGGATGAGCACAGAGTAATGCAGAAGGCAGAGGATGGGTCTAGAAGGAGGAGGACAGAGTAATGCAGAAGGCAGAGGACAGGTCTAGTAGGAGGACAGACTAATGTAGAAGGCAGAAGACAGGTCAAGAAGTAGGAGGACAGAGTTATGTAGAAGGCAGAGGACAGGTCAAGAAGGATGAGCACAGAGTAATGTAGAAAGCAGAGGATGGGTCTAGAAGGAGGAGGACAGAGTTATGATGTTTAGCTTTGGCAGCCAGCAGATCATTGGTGTCTTTGCTCAGGGTGGTGTCAGTGGAGTGATTGGGTCTGAAGCCGGATTGTAGAAGATATAAAAGTGTGTGGTATGAGAGCTGGGAGGACAGTTGAAGGAGGATATGTTGTTCTAGGAGATCTGATGCAGACAGGAGTAACGAGATGAGGTACTAGATAAAGAGGATGGGTCCAGGGAAGGCTTCTTGTGATGGTGGCATGTTTAAAAGAGGAAGGGAAGATGGCAGTGGTTAGCGAGGGCAAGGATAACCATAGTGGCGAGGTTAGGAATGAGTTGGGATGGCATTTGGAGAAAGGGCACAGGTGGAGGGATTTGATCTGGAGATTAAAGGCTCTTTCAGACAATCGTTATTTGCTGTCCACAAACTGCGGATCCGCAAAAAACAGATACCGGCCGTGTGCGTTCTGCATTTTGCGGAACGCACAGTGCCAGTCCTATGACAGAAATGGCTATACTTAGGACAAGAAAAGGACATGTTCTGTCTTTTTGCAGGGCCGCGGGCTCGTCCCCATCGCAGCCTGCTATTGGCTGCCCCATAACCTCCCCCCATCAGGAGCGACGTGCGTGATGGGAGGGCAGATAAATATAACCTGTATTAGGTGCCCTGGCATTGGTGGAACATTATAAGGACTGGAGGGGCAGTGGGAGAGAGAGTGCTTGAGAAGGTAGGAAGATTGTGGTCGGAGAGCAGGAAAGGAGAGTATGAGAGGTTACATAGGACACCGATGTGGTTGAAGACATGGGATAGGGTGTGTACGTCTAATAAAATGCCAAGGTGGGTGAAGACAAGAGCTAGGGTGCGTCTACCTAATAGGATGCCAAGGTGGGTGAAGACAAGATCTAGGGTGTGTCCACCTAATAGGATGCCAAGGTGGATGAAGACAAAGGCTAGTTTGTGTCCACCTAATAGGACGCCAAGGTGGGTTAAAACAAAGGCTAGGTTGTGTCCGCCTAATAAGATGTCGATGTGGGTGAAGACAAGGGCTAGGGTGTGTCCGTCTAATAGGATGCCAAGGTGGGTGAAGACAAGAGCTAGGGTGCGTCTACCTAATAGGACGCCAAGGTGGGTGAAGACAGGGTCTAGGGTGTGTCCACCTAATAGGACGTCGAGGTGGGTGCAGACAAAGGCTAGGGTGTGTCCGCCCTAATAGGATGCCAGGGTAGATGAAGACAGGGTCTAGGGTGTGTACGCCTAATAGGATGCTGAGGTGGGTGCAGACAAGGGCTAGGGTGTGTGTCCATCTAATAGGATGCCAAGGTGGGTGAAGACAAGGGCTAGAGTGTGTCCACCTAATAGGACGCTGAGGTGGGTGCAGACAAGGGCTAGGGTGTGTCCGCCTAATAGGACGCTGAGGTGGATGAAGACAAGGTCTAGAGTGTGTCCGCTAATAGGATGCTGAGGTGGATGAAGACAAGGGCTAGGTGCTGTGTCCGCTAATAGGATGCTGAGGTGGGATGAAGACAAGGGCTAGGGGTGTCCGCTAATAGGATGCTGAGGTGGATGAAGACAAGGGGCTAGGGTGTGTCTGCCTAATAGGATGCGACGTGGGTGAAGACAAGGGCTAGGATGTGTCCGCTAATAGGATGCCTGAGTGGATGAAGACAAGGGCTAGGGTGTGTCGCTATAGGACGCTGAGGTGGGTGCAGACAAGGGCTAGGGTGTGTCCGCCTAATAGGATGCCAGGGTAGATGAAGACAGGGTCTAGGGTGTGTACGCCTAATAGGATGCTGAGGTGGGTGCAGACAAGGGCTAGCGGTGTGTCTGTCTAATAGGACACCAAGGTGGGTGAAGACAGGGTCTATGGTGTGTCCGTCTAATAGGATGCCAAGGTGGGGTGAAGACAAGAGCAAGGGTTGTGTCTACCTAATAGGACATCGAGGTGGGTGAAGACAGGGTCTAGGGTGTGTCTACCTAATAGGACGTCGAGGTGGGTGAAGACAGGGTCTAGGGTGTGTCCACCTAATAGGACGTCGAGGTGGGTGAAGACAGGGTCTAGGGGTGTGTCCACCTAATAGGACGTCGAGGTGGGTGAAGACAGGGTTCTAGGGTGTGTCCACCTAATAGGACGCCAAGGTGGGTGAAGACAGGGTCTAGGGTGTGTACGCCTAATAGGACGTCGAGGTGGGTGCAGACAAGGGCTAGGGTGGCCTACACGGGGCTCTCCGTCGTCAAGAACGTACATGATGCACATTCACATAATGCAATTCATTAACAACAAACGGCAGTTGTACTTGTTCACACCAATGATTTCACAGACGTTGAACAAGCGTTTTGGTCAGATCACTCATACCACGATTCCCGTCCATCTTCCATCGCTCACATTAAAATCGTAACGATTATCTGCTCGTCTAAATCCACCAACAATTACATGAAGAATTATTGTGACGTAGATCCATCCGTGTTACATAGGACTGCAGGTGACATCTACTACATTATCTGTACTCAGAGACGGCTATGTGGAGGTTATCACTGTGTTATCTGTGGTGTTACATAGGACTGCAGGTGACATCTACTACATTATCTGTACTCAGAGAGTTATCACTGTGTTATCTGTGGTGTTACATAGGACTGCAGGTGTCATCTACTACATTATCTGTACTCCAGAGAGTCATCACTATGTTTATCTGTGGTGTTACATAGGACTGCAGGTGACATCTACTACATTATCTGTACTCAGAAGAGTTATCACTGTGTTATCTGTGGTGTTACATAGGACTGCAGGTGACATCTACTACATTATCTGCTACTCAGAGAGTTATCACTGTGCTTATCTGTGGTGGTTACATAGGACTGCAGGTGACATCTACTACATTATCTGTACTTAGAGAGTTATCAACAGTGTTATCTGTGGTTTTACATAGGACTGCAGGTGTCACTACCTACATTATCTGTACTCAGAGAGTCATCACTGGTATCTGTGGTGTTACATAGGACTGCAGGTGACCATCTACTACATTATCTGTACTCAGAGAGTTATGCAACTGTGTTATCTGTGGTGTTTACATAGGACTGCAGGTGACATCTTACTAACATTATCTGTACTCAGAGAGTTATCACTGTGTTATCTGTGGTGTTACATAGGGACTGCAGGTGACATCTACTACATTATCTGTACTCAGAGAGTTATCACTGTGTTATCTGTGGTGTTACATAGGACTGCAGGTGACATCTACTACATTATCTGTACTCAGAGAGTTATCACTGTGTTATCTGTGGTGTTACATAGGACTTGCAGGTGTCATCTACTACATTATCTGTACTCAGAGAGTCATCACTGTGTTATCTGTGGTGTTACATAGGACTGCAGGTGACATCTACTACATTATCTGTACTCAGAGAGTTATCACTGTGTTATCTGTGGTGTTACATAGGACTGCAGGTGACATCTCATACATTATCTGTTACTCAGAGAGTTATCACTGTTATTCTGTGGTGTTACATAGGACTGCAGGTGACATCTACTACATTATCTGTACTCAGAGAGTTATCACTGTGTTATCTGTGGTGTTACATAGGACTGCAGGTGACATCTACACATTATCTGTACTCAGAGAGTTATCACTGTGTTATCTGTGGTGTTACATAGGACTGCAGGTGACATCTACTACATTATCTTGTACTCAGAGAGTTATCACTGTGTTATCTGTGGTGTTACATAGGACTGCAGGTGACATCTACTACATTATCTGATACTCAGAGAGTTATCACTGTGTTATCTGTGGTGTTACATAGGACCTGCAAGGTGACATCTACTAATTATCTGCTACTCAGAGAGTTTATTCCGACTGTTATCTGTGGTGTTACATAGGACTGCAGGGTGACATCTACTACATTTTCTGTACTCAGAGAAGTCATCACTGTCTATCTGTGGTTTGTTACATAGGACTGGCAGGTGACATCTACTACGATTATCTGTACTCAGAGAGTTATCACTGTGTTATCTGTGGTGTTCACACAGGACTGCAGGTAGACCATCTTACTACATTGTCTGCTACTTCAGAGAGTTATCCCCTGTTATTGTGTGGTGTTACAATAGGACTGGCAGGTGCATCTACTACCATTATCTGTACTCAGAGAGTCCATCACTGTGTTATTCTGTGGTGTTACATAGGACTGCAGGTGACATCTACTACATTATCTGTACTCAGAGAGTTATCACTGTGTTATCTGTGGTGTTACATAGGACTGCAGGTGACATCTACTACATTATCTGTACTCAGAGAGTTATCACTGTGTTATCTGTGGTGTTACATAGGACTGCAGGTGACATCTACTACATTTATCTGTACTCAGAGAGTTATCACTGTGTTATCTGTGGTGTGTTACATAGGACTGCAGGTGACATCTACTACATTATCTGTACTCAGAGAGTTATCACTGTGTTATCTGTGGTGTTACATAGGACTGCAGGTGACATCTACTACATTATCTGTACTCAGAGAGTTATCACTGTGTTATCTGTGGTGTTACATAGGACTGCAGGTGACATCTACTACATTTATCTGTACTCAGAGAGTTATCACTGTGTTATCTGTGGTGTTACATAGGACTGCAGGTGACATCTACTACATTATCTGTACTCAGAGAGTTATCACTGTGTTATCTGTGGTGTTACATAGGACTGCAGGTGTCATCTACTACATTATCTGTACTCAGAGAGTCATCACTGTGTTATCTGTGGTGTTACATAGGACTGCAGGTGACATCTACTACATTATCTGTACTCAGAGAGTTATCACTGTGTTATCTGTGGTGTTACATAGGACTGCAGGTGACATCTACTACATTATCTGTACTCAGAGAGTCATCACTGTGTTATCTGTGGTGTTACATAGGACTGCAGGTGTCATCTACTACATTATCTGTACTCAGAGAGTTATCACTGTGTTATCTGTGGTGTTACATAGGACTGCAGGTGACATCTACTACATTATCTGTACTCAGAGAGTTATCACTGTGTTATCTGTGGTGTTACATAGGACTGCAGGTGACATCTACTACATTATCTGTACTCAGAGAGTTATCACTGTGTTATCTGTGGTGTTACATAGGACTGCAGGTTGACATCTACTACATTATCTGTACTCAGAGAGTTATCACTGTGTTATCTGTGGTGTTACATAGGACTGCAGGTGACATACTACATTATCTGTACTCAGAGAGTTATCACTGTTAACTGTGGTGTTACATAGGACTGCAGGTGACATCTACTACATTATCTGTACTCAAGAGTTATCACTGTGTTATCTGTGGTGTTACATAGGACTGCAGGTGATAATCTACTACATTATCTGTACTCAGAGAGTATCACTGTGTTATCATGTGGTGTTACATAGGACTGCAGGTGACATCTACTACATTATCTGTACTCAGAGAGTTATCACTGTGTTATCTGTGGGTGTTACATAGGGACTGCAGGTGACATCTACTACATTATCTGTACTCAGAGAGTTATCACTGTGTTATCTGTGGTGTTACATAGGACTGCAGGTGACATCTACTACATTATCTGTACTCAGAGAGTTATCACTGTGTTATCTGTGGTGTTACATAGGACTGCAGGTGACATCTACTACATTATCTGTACTCAGAGAGTTATCACTGTGTTATCTGTGGTGTTACATAGGACTGCAGGTGACATCTACTACATTATCTGTACTCAGAGAGTTATCACTGTGTTATCTGTGGTGTTACATAGGACTGCAGGTGACATCTACTACATTATCTGTTACTCAGAGAGTTATCACTGTGTTATCTGTGGTGTTACATAGGACTGCAGGTGACATCTACTACATTATCTGTACTCAGAGAGTTATCACTGTGTTATCTGTGGTGTTACATAGGACTGCAGGTGACATCTACTATTATCTGTACTCAGAGAGTTATCACTGTGTTATCTGTGTGTTACATAGGACTGCAGGTGACATCTACTACATTATCTGTACTCAGAGAGTTATCACTGTGTTATCTGTGGTGTTACATAGGACTGCAGGTGACATCTACTACATTATCTGTACTCAGAGAGTTTATCACTGTGTTATCTGTGGTGTTACATAGGACTGCAGGTGACATCTACTACATTATCTGTACTCAGAGAGTTATCACTGTGTTATCTGTGGTGTTACATAGGACTGCAGGTGACATCTACTACATTATCTGTACTCAGAGAGTTATCACTGTGTTATCTGTGGTGTTACATAGGACTGCAGGTGACATCTACTACATTATCTGTACTCAGAGAGTTATCACTGTGTTATCTGTGGTGTTACATAGGACTGCAGGTGACATCTACTACATTATCTGTAGGTTATCTGCTGTTGTTAACATAGGACTGCAGGAACACCTACTGTATATGTAATGTTATCGTCATGTGTCTTGTTGTACATGATCTCGCCGAAAAAATAATATGTAATAGTATCATGTGTGTTGTGCTGTTACATGGACTGCCGATGACACCTACTGTATAATATGTAATAGTATGTGTTAGTGCTGTTTTGTGCCGATTAGGACTGCCGATGACACCACCTACTGTATAATAATAATATGTAATAGTTAGTCATGTGTTAGTTGTGCTGCGGACTGCAGATAAACCTTCTGATTTTACTTTGCTCAGTATATTATTTTAGTGCACGACCCTCGCATCCACAGAGTTTTATGAGTAGCTCAGCTCTGCTACATCTGTGCACGGCCCGTGGTTGGTGGACTCGGTGTTATCCGGTGACCGGTGTAGTGTAGGACGTGTGACCTCTGCGGTCTTGTAAGATGCTTTACGGTTCTTTCCCGGCTCGTGTCTGAGACTGAGTTTTAGAGCCGCTCCTTGCACTGATCCTCACCACAGGGGCCCCGTGAAATACAGCAGAGCCCACTCCGTTACCAGCAGGTCATTGATTATACATGACTGTGGTCGTGTGTCCTGTGCCCGGGCGAGCTGTGTGTGCCGCCCCTCGTCTGACTCCCCGAGCAGCTGTTCTCAGCCAGTACTGTACGGTATACAGTATGTGGAGCACAGCCGAAGAGGAATGCGCTGTGCAGGTAATACCGCCACCTCCCTGGTCTCTTCTAGCGGATGGCAGGCTGCAGGTCTTATTAAGTGCACCTGAGTGCCAGCCGTGCATTATACGAGCAGCTCCGTGGATGAGCCCCGCGCACAGCTCCAGGAACTTGGCGACATTAAACCAGATGTAATTGGGTTCAGCACCCGCTCTCCCAGCGCTTTATAGCCCTAATCTCATTAGGAAAGTGTAAATCTCCTCTCACTTGACTTCTGTTCTGCTAATCAAACAAATCCGTGAAGTCTCTGAGCCGATCCATGTAGGTGAACTTCTGCGCCAGCCTGCAAACTAATTACCCCCCGGATATCTCCCGCCAGAGACCCCAGAAAGGACATTTAAATGTCACCGTCAATCACAGCGAATAGTCGTGGAAGGAAAAGTCAGCGGTCAGATCTGAGTGACAGGAGGGATGCCATGCCTTTGTTCATCAGGACGGGGGTGCTGTGTGTGTCCGGCGCTGCGCAGGGCAATGTCCCCAGCACAGCAGCTTCACCGCACACAGCCTATAGAGCGCTGGCTGTATCCGCATGCTGAGCCAACCACTACACCCATCCGGCATCACCAAGGCGTGCGCTCTCCTACCCCCCGACTAGCCCAACATTCCCGTGACCACAGCAAGCAATCAGGGACCATGCAACATTTCCAGTAGACGGAACCAGCATGCTCAGGTCCGGACACACCGTACAAATAGCGAGCGCTGCCGGCAACTCAATCACTTCCATGGGGTGGGGAGGGGGATGGGGAAGGCTGGAAGGTACTACTTGGGTGAGTTCGGTGCCCATCAGGATGAGGAAGAACAGGCTCATGAGCTTGCTTGTGGGTTGCATTTCTCGGTGCCAGGTTCAGTTCTGATCCGGTTTCCTCCTCTTGCTTTCTGCCGTGGGGATTTTTTTTTTTTTACAGTCTCTCTCTTTTTTTCTCTGTTCTTTTGTTCCGGAGGGGGTTCCGTCGTCCGTTCCTTCTGCTGCGTCTCAGCTGCCCTAGGAGACAAGGCGAGGAGTCTGGTGTGTGAAGTGCACACTTTGCATATTTGTGTTGTATCCCGGCTCCTGGTCTGGTGGCTCGGTGTGTGTGCGCCTCTTTAATGGCTTCCGTGATTGAAAGGCATTTGCAAGGAGGAAGTCAATGGAGCACAAAATAATGGGATTGCTTTTGCCAAAAGTTTGCCTTGAAAGGGAGGGCAGGGATTGAGGGGAGGAAAAAAATACAGAAGCGGCGGTGGTTAGCAGTGATGCAGCTTGTGAAAAGGAACCACAATTTTTCCTTAGAGGACTGAATTTCTGCCAGCAAAATGGAAGCTGTAAGGAGGGCGCTGATTGGCTGATGTGCACCCGGCTGAGATTGGCCATTAATATTTGCCTGCCCAGCTGGCTTACCGGACCTGTCATTCGGTGTGCAGCGCGCCTGTGATTGGAGGCCGCCTCGTCCCCTCCGCTGCTTCTCTATTGTTCTCCTCCAGCAATAACAATGCACAGATTGCTGGAGGACGCGGCTGCTGCCACACCGTCTCATAATGCAGGGAAGACACAGGGTCGTCTGCCTGGAAAATGCTGCAGGGAGGCAGGTGCAGCAGCAGGACCACAGAGAGGTGCAGGTACCAGCCGCACACCCCTGTTCTGTGCCCACCCTGTGGATGCCAAAGGGGCGCTCGTCAACCTGGTGGAGAGCAAACAGATTAATGGCTGTGGAGAGGAGCTGAAAAGTGGGGGTGAGCATGCTAGTGACCCCCAAAATACAGCAGTAATGTCCCCTGTAACATTGCCAGCTACAGGTGCCCCCATAGCAGTATCAGACATAGATCCCCTATAACAGTGTCCTCTCAGGTCATCCACAGATCCCCATAACAGTGTCATCCACAGATCCCCCATAACAGTGTCCTCCACAGATCCCCCATAACAGTGTCCTCCACAGATCCCCCATAACAGTGTCCTCCACAGATCCCCCATAACAGTGTCATCCACAGATCCCATAACAGTGTCCACAGATCCCCCATAACAGTGTCTCCACAGTCATAACAGTCATCCACAGATCCCCATAACATATATAACATGTCCACAGATCCCCATAACAGTGTCCATCCCAGATCCCCCCATAACAGTGTCATCCAACAGATCCCCCATAACAGTGCATCCACAGATCCCCCCTCATCCACAGATCCCCATAACAGTGTCCTCCACAGATCCCCCATAACAGTGTCCTCCACAGATCCCCCATAACAGTGTCATCCACAGATCCCCATAACAGTGCCACAGATCCCCACAGTGTTCTCACAACCATAAAGTGTCCTCCACAGATCCCCCATAACAGTGTCATCCACAGATCCCCCATAACAGTGTCCACTCCAACAGATCCCCATAACAGTGTCATCCACAGATCCCCCATAACAGTGTCCTCCACAGATCCCCCATAACAGTGTCCTCCACAGATCCCCATCCATAACAGTGTCATCCACAGATCCCCCATAACAGTGTCATCCACAGATCCCCCATAACAGTGATATCCACAGATCCCCCCATAACAATGATATCCACAGATCCCCCATAACAGTGTCATCCACAGATCCCATAACAGTGTCCTCCACAGATCCCCATAACAGTGTCCTCCACAGATCCCCCATAACAGTGTCCTCCACAGATCCCCCATAACAGTGTCCTCCACAGATCCCCCATACAGTGTCCTCCACAGATCCACAGATCCCCCATAACAGTGTCCTCCACAGATCCCCATAACAGTGTCCTCCACAGATCCCCCATAACAGTGTCCACAGATCCCCCATAACAGTGATCCACAGATCCCCATAACAGTGTCATCCACAGATCCCCCATAACAGTGTCCTCCACAGATCCCCCATAACAGTGTCTCCACAGATCCCCCATAACAGTGTCCTCCACAGATCCCCATAACAGTGTCTCCACAGATCCCCCATAACAGTGTCATCCACAGATCCCCATAACAGTGTCATCCACAGATCCCCCCATAACAGTGTCCATTCCACAGATCCCCCATAACAGTGTCCTCCACAGATCCCCCATAACAGTGTCCACAAGATCCCCCATAACAGTGTCATCCACAGATCCCCCATAACAGTGTCCTCCACAGATCCCCATAACAGTGTCCTCCACAGATCCCCATAAACAGTGTCCTCCACAGATCCCCCATAACAGTGTCTCCCACAGATCCCCATAACAGTGTCCTCCACAGATCCCCCATAACAGTGTGTCCTCCACAGATCCCCCATAACAGTGTCCTCCACAGATCCCCCATAACAGTGTCCTCCACAGATCCCCATAACAGTGTCCTCCACAGATCCCCCATAACAGTGTCCTCCACAGATCCCCCATAACAGTGTCCTCCACAGATCCCCCATAACAGTGTCCTCCCACAGACCATAACTCCACAGATCCCCCATAACAGTGTCCTCCACAGATCCCCCATAACAGTGTCCTCCACAGATCCCCCATAACAGTGTCTCCACAGATCCCCCATAACAGTGTCCTCCACAGATCCCCCATAACAGTGTCCTCCACAGATCCCCCATAACAGTGTCATCCACAGATCCCCCATAACAGTGTCCTCCACAGATCCCCCATAACAGTGTCCTCCACAGATCCCCCATAACAGTGTCCTCCACAGATCCCCATAACAGTGTCCTCCACAGATCCCCCATAACAGTGTCCTCCACAGATCCCCCATAACAGTGTCCTCCACAGATCCCCATAACAGTGTCCTCCACAGATCCCCCCATAACAGTGTCATCCCACAGATCCCCCATAACAGTGTCATCCACAGATCCCCCATAACAGTGTCATCCACAGATCCTCCATAACAGTGTCTCCCACAGATCCCCATAACAGTGTCCTCCACAGATCCCCCATAACAGTGTCCTCCACAGATCCCCATAACAGTGTCCTCCACAGATCCCCAGATCCCCATAACAGTGTCTTCCACAGATCCCCCATAACAGTGTCCTCCACAGATCCCCCATAACAGTGTCCTCACAGATCCCCCATAACAGTGTCCTCCACAGATCCCCATAACAGTGTCCTCCACAGATCCCCCATAACAGTGTCCTCCACGAGATCGCCCATAAACCAGTGTCTTCCACAGATGCCTCCATAACAGGTGTCCTCCCACAGACCCCCCATAACAGTGTCATCCACAGATCCTCCATAACAGTGTCATCCACAGATCCCCCCAATAACAGTGTCTTCCACAGATCCCCCATAACAGTGTCATCCACAGATCCTCCATAACAGTGTCTTCCACAGATCCCCCATAACAGTGTCTTCCACAGATCCCCCATAACAGTGTCTTCCACAGATCCCCATAACAGTGTCTTCCACAGATCCCCATAACATGTCATCCACAGATCCTCCATAACAGTATCTTCCACAGATCCCCCATAACAGTGTCTTCCACAGATCCCCCATAACAGTGTCCATCCTCCAACAGATCCTCCCAATAACAGTGTCCTCCACAGATCCCCATAACAGTGTCCTCCACAGATCCCCCATAACAGTGTCCTCCACAGATCCCCATAAACAGTGTCCTCCACAGATCCCCATAACAGTGTCCTCACACAGATCCCCCATAACAGTGTCCTTCCACAGATCCCCCCATAACAGTGTGTCCTCCACAGATCCCCCATAACAGTGTCCTCCACAGATCCCCCATAACAGTGTCTCCACAGATCCCCATAACAGTGTCCTCCACAGATCCCCCATAAACAGTGTCCTTCCACAGATCCCCCATAACAGTGTCATCCACAGATCCTCCATAACAGTGTCCTCCACAGATCCCCCATAACAGTGTCCTCCACAGATCCTCCATAACAGTGTCCTCCACAGATCCCCCATAACAGTGTCCTCCACAGATCCTCCATAACAGTGTCCTCCACAGATCCCCAATAACAGTGTCCTCCACAGATCCCCCATAACAGTGTCCTCCACAGATCCCCAAATAACAGTGTCCTCCACAGATCCTCCATAACAGTGTCCTCCACAGATCCCCCATAACAGTGTCCTCCACAGATTCCCCATAACAGTGTCCTCCAGTGGCCACCACCATGCTTCACTGTAGGGATGGTATTGGGCAGGAGATGAGCGGCGCCTGGTCTCCTCAAACATTACTGAGGAGAGGCTTCTTTCTGGTCGACCTTCTGGATGTTTCTCCCATCTGCACACAGGATCTCTGGAGCTCAGCCACCATTGGGTTCTTGGTCACTTCTCTTACCGAGGCCCCTCTCCCCGATTACTTAGTTTGGAGGGCGGCAGCTCCAGGAAGAGTCCTGGTTGTTCCAAATCTTCTCTGATCTGCATTGACAGCAGTGTGATCCTATATAGACAGGGCGGTGTCTGTACAAATAATCTCCAGTCCAGTGAATTTACCACCGGTGACTCCAATCGTTCTCCAAGGTGGAGAACGTCTCACAGATGATCCAGAGCAGGCATCCCCAAACTGCGGCCCTCCAGCTGTTGTAAAACTACAACTCCCACCATGCCCTGCTGTAGGCTGATAGCTGTAGGCCGTCCGGGCATGCTGGGAGTTGTAGTTTTGCAACATCTGGAAGGCCGCAGTTTGGGGATGTCTGATCCAGAGAAATGGGAGGAACCAGAGCTAAATGTCAAGTGTCCATGTGGAAGGGACTGAATACTTATATCCATGTGAAAGGGGCTGAATACTTATGTCCACGTGAAAGGGGCTGAATACTAATGTCCACGTGAAAGGGGCTGAATACTTATGTCCATGTGAAAGGGGCTGAATACTTATGTCCACGTGAAAGGGGCTGAATACTAATGTCCACGTGAAAGGGGCTGAATACTAATGTCCACGTGAAAGAGGCTGAATACTTATGTCCTGACCAAATTTTAGTTTTTCCTTATTAATATACTTGCAAAAATATTTAACATTCTTTTATCACTTTCTAATTGTGGGAGACTAGGGCCAGAATGATGGGGGTCATTTTTTTAAATTTTATTTTAGCATAAGAAGCAAGGTAACAAAATGTGAAAAAGTGAAAGGGTCTGAAGACTTTTGCAATGCATTTTATAGTATTTACTAGTATATACCTATAGCATATAGCATTACCTGTACTTAGGAGGCGTGACTCCTATCTCTCAGCAAAGTAAGTGCACATGCCCATTGCTTTACATTGTGAACACTAGGTGGGGCTGTACTATATAAGTAAATGAACACCAGGTGGAGCCATACTATGTAAGTAACTGATCACCAGGTGTTGCCATACTATGTAAGTAACTGATCACCAGGTGGAGCCATACTATGTAAGTAACTGATCACCAGGTGGAGCCATACTATGTAAGTAACTGAACACCAGGTGGAGTCATACTATGTAAGTAACTGATCACCAGGTGGAGCCGTACTATGTAAGTAACTGAACACCAGGTGGCGCTATACTATGTAAGTAACTGATCACCAGGTGGAGCCATACTATGTAAGTAACTGAAAACCAGGGGGAGCCATACTATGTAAGTAATTGACCACCAGGTGGAGCCATACTATGTAAGTAACTAAACACCAGGTGGGAGCCATACTATGTAAGTAACTGATCACCAAGGTGGACCCATACTATGTAAGTAACTGAACACCCAGGTGTTGCCATTCTATGTAAGTAACTAAACACCAGGTGGAGCCATACTATGTAAGTAACTGATCACACCATGTGTTGCCATACTATGTAAGTAACTGAACCACATACATGGAGCCTATTAACTTAAGTAACTGATCACCAGGTGGAGCCATACTATGTAAGTAACTGATCACCAGGTGGAGCCATACTATGTAAGTAACTGAACACCAGGTGGTTTGCCATACTATGTAAGTAAACTGATCACCAGGTGTTGCCATACTATGTAAGTAACTGATCACCAGGTGGAGGCATACTATGTAAGTAACTGAACACCAGGGGGCGCCATACTATGTAAGTAACTGAACACCAGGTGTTGCCATACTATGTAAGTAACTGATCACCAGGTGTTGCCATTCTATGTAAGTAACTGATCACCAGGTGTTGCCATTCTATGTAAGAAACTGATCACCAGGTGGAGCCATACTATGTAATTAACTGAACACCAGGTGTTGCCATACTATGTAAGTAACTGATCACCAGGTGGAGCCATACTATGTAAGTAACTGATCACCAGGTGGAGCCATGCTATGTAATTAAATGATCACCAGGTGGAGCCATACTATGTAATTAACTGAACACCAGGTGTTGCCATACTATGTAAGTAACTGATCACCAGGTGGAGCCATGCTATGTAAGTAACTGAACACCAGGTGTTGCCATACTATGTAAGTAACTGATCACCAGGTGTTGCCATACTATGTAAGTAACTGATCACCAGGTGGAGCCATACTATGTAAGTAACTGAACACCAGGGGGCGCCATACTATGTAAGTAACTGAACACCAGGTGTTGCCATTCTATGTAAGTAACTAAACACCAGGTGGAGCCATACTATGTAATTAAATGATCACCAGGTGGAGCCATACTATGTAAGTAACTGAACACCAGGTGTTGCCATACTATGTAAGTAACTGATCACCAGGTGGAGCCATGCTATGTAAGTAACTGATCACCAGGTGGAGCCATGCTATGTAAGTAACTGAACACCAGGTGTTGCCATACTATGTAAGTAACTGATCACCAGGTGGAGCCATTCTCATAGTTCACCTCATACAGAATGCATTCTTCATTGCCCCTTCCCTCCTTATTGTTTCGCGGTTACCTGGGTGTCTCCTTGCTGTTGTACTGATGACATCTCCCACCTCGATGAAGAAACCTCTGCCGGCAGTGTCCGTGCAGTGAGCAGTCCTAAGAACTTATTACATGCCGTCAGTCATTTTAATATCACATATATATTGTATTTATACATCTCCAGCATCTTTTATTATCTCCGGGTTGGGGGGGGTGTAGACATTTTACAAACCACATGAACACATTTCTTGCTCGGAGAGTTCCAGGACGCTAATAATGGCGATTATTAAACTGCCCGTTTTTCTCAGCACGTCCTGTGGTGATCCTGTTTGTACTGTTTGCGGTAATAATCCCCACTCCAGGGTCAGGTGATGAGCTCTCAGCCATTCAGCGGCCGGCATTTCCAGGACATATGCTCTTCTGTTTTTTAGGTCAGAACAATAGATTTTTCTTTTTTCCCCTTGTGGGCTGATTACAGGCTATTCTCCCGTTGTCATGACAATAGCAGTAATTTACCATTTTTTTATGAATAGCCCTAGAAAAGTCGTGTTTGTGTGCAGCCAGAGATGACTGCTGTGAGATGGAGACACCTTATTCCTCGTACCTCCTCACCATTCTGTTTCTGAATCCAAAGCACAAAACTCAGAGAAGCCACCCACCACAAAGCGGCACTGGGAATGTCGGACATGGACCATTTTGGCATTTGACCATACCACTTACCACTGGGAGGGTGGAAGGAGAAGGATGCGCCCATCGTATGTTTTAATCTACTCCTGGCCTTAGCTCAAAAAGTTGCACCAAAAGCTGTGTGTGATTCCAGCCTTATGGCTCATGTGCAGTCAGTGCCCGTGCTGTGGACTGTAATTTGTGGTCCACAATGCACTGACATTGTGGCCACCGCATGCGGAACGCAGACCCATTCATTTGAATGGGGTCCGCATCCGAGGGTCCGCACCGCAAAAAAGTAGTGCTTGCGCTACTTTTTTGCAATGCGGAGGCACAGGCAGAAACACCATGGAAGCACACCGTAGTGCTTCCGTAGTGTTCCGATCCGTGCCTCCGCTCCACATCTCCCGGATTGCGGACCCATTGAAGTGAATGGGTCCGCGAAATGTGATGCGGGCTGCACCGGCCTGTGCAACGGGCACGGGCCGGCACCGGTCGTGTGCATGAGCCCTTAACCTCATGTTTTATAGGGTTGTAGAGTGATATGTAAGTTTTATTCATCTCAGAGGTCCACCCTCGCTATAATGCTGGAGATGCTTCCTCAACCAATCACCTTCTGAGGCGGGGGACCACTGCGCCAGTGATAGTGGCGAGCAGGCATTCCCAGCCATTTCCTGTGAGTCATAGTGGGACCCAGAAGTGAAGAACCGCGGTAACCAGAGCAGATGTAAAACAGCAATGGCAGAGGATCTGTGAGGGTGATAATTACTGAAAAAATAAAGTGTTCCTCCGGACTTCCCCTTTAAGGCGAGGTCTACACTTCAGCCGTGTAAGAAAATAAAAATGTGTCGCCTTGGATCTTATGGATGTGTTTTGGGGGTTTCAAGTGAAGGCTCATGAGTGGTGGCCATCATAAAGAGGAAGGATCATAGCGTCCAGTGAGTATTAAATTGTGTAAATATCACCATTCTGATCTGGACATGATGAATCATTTCCTCTGCTAGAAATTAGGGTAGAATACGGCACAGCGTCAGATCTTGTCTCCTGCTACAGGATATAATAATACAGAATGGCTCAACCACCATAAAAAGCTGCTATAACCGGTCCGGATGAGAGAGGAGCAGAGAGTCCCTTCACTGGTGATACAGTCCATTACTAAAGCTACCAAATCTGTTCACTTAATGCTGCGTTTACTAAGAGAAAGTCATTTATTTACAGACAAATATATTCATTTCAAAATAACATTTCAGACACATGAATTTGATGATTTTTGAAAAGTAACTTTACATAATTTTAATCAGTGTACAGGAAGATGGAACATCATAAGCTATACATGAGACCCCTATGTACAAGAATATAACAACTATAATACTGCTCTTATGTAAAACAATATAACTACTATAATACTGCCTCCTATGTACAAGAATATAACAACTATAATACTGCTCTTATGTAAAAGAATATAACTACTATAATACTGCTCCTATGTACAAGAATATAACTACTATAATACTGCTCCTATGTACAAGAATATAACTACTATAATACTGCTCCTATGTACAAGAATATAACTACTATAATACTGCTCCTATGTACAAGAATATAACTACTATAATACTGCTCCTATGTACAAGAATATAACTACTATAATACTGCCTCCTATATACAAGAATATAACTACTATAATACTGCTCCTATGTACAAGAATATAACTACTATAATACTACTGCCTCCTATGTACAAGAATATAACTACTATAATACTGCTCCTATGTACAAGAAATATAATACTATAAATACTGCTCCTATGTACAAGAATATAACTACTATAATACTGCTCCTATGTACAAGAATATAACTACTATAATACTGCTCCTATGTACAAGAATATAACTACTATAATACTGCCTCCTATGTACAAAGAATATAACTACTATAATACTGCTCCTATGTACAAGAATATAACTACTATAATACTGCTCCTATGTACAAGAATATAACTACTATAATACTGCTCCTATGTACAAGAATATAACTACTATAATACTGCTCCTATGTACAAGAAATATAACTACTATAATACTGCTCCTATGTACAAGAATATAACTACTATAATACTGCTCCTATGTACAAGAATATAACTACTATAATACTGCTCCTATGTACAAGAATATAACTACTATAATACTGCTCTACTATGTACTATGTACAAGAATATAACTACTATAATACTACTATGTACAAGAATATAACTACTATATATACTGCTCCTATGTACAAGAATATAACTACTATAATACTGCTCCTATGTACAAGAATATATAACTACTATATAATACTGCTCCTATGTACAAGAATATAACTACTATAATACTGCTCCTATGTACAAGAATATAACTACTATAATACTGCCTCCTATGTACAAGAATATAAACTACTATAATACTGCTCCTATGTACAAGAATATAACTACTATAATACTGCCTCCTATGTACAAGAATATAACTACTACATAATACTGCTCCTATGTACAAGAATATAACTACTATAATACTGCTCCTATGTACAAGAATATAACTACTATAATACTGCTCCTATGTACAAGAATATAACTACTATAATACTGCCTCCTATGTACAAGAATATAACTACTATAATACTGCCTCCTATGTACAAGAATATAACTACTATAATACTGCTCCTATGTACAAGAATATAACTACTATAATACTGCTCCTATGTACAAGAATATAACTACTATAATACTGCTCCTATGTACAGAAATATAACTACTATAATACTGCTCCTATGTACAAGAATATAACTACTATAATACTGCCTCCTATGTACAAGAATATAACTACTATAAATACTGCTCCTATGTACAAGAATATAACTACTATAATACTGCTCCTATGTACAAGAATATAAACTACTATAATACTGCTCCTATGTACAAGAATATAACTACTATAATACTGCTCCTATGTACAAGAATATAACTACTATAATACTACCTATGTACAAGAATATAACTACTATAATACTGCTCCTATGTACAAGAATATAACTACTATAATACTGCTCCTATGTACAAGAATATAACTACTATAATACTGCTCCTATGTACAAGAATATAACTACTATAATACTGCCTCCTATGTACAAGAATATAACTACTATAAATACTGCTCCTATGTACAAGAATATAACTACTATAATACTGCCTCCTATGTACAAGAATATAACTACTATAATACTGCTCCTATGTACAAGAATATAACTACTATAATACTGCTCCTATGTACAAGAATATAACTACTATAATATACTGCTACTCCTATGTACAAGAATATAACTACTATAATACTGCTCCTATGTACAAGAAATATAACTACTATAATACTGCTCCTATGTACAAAGAATATAACTACTATAATACTGCTCCTATGTACAAGAATATAACTACTATAATACTGCTCCTATGTACAAGAATATAACTACTATAATACTGCTCCTATGTACAAGAATATAACTACTATAATACTGCTCCTATGTACAAGAATATAACTACTATAATACTGCTCCTATGTACAAGAATATAACTACTATAATACTGCTCCTATGTACAAAGAATATAACTACTATAATACTGCTCCTATGTACAAGAATATAACTACTATAATACTGCTCCTATGTACAAGAATATAACTACTATAATACTGCTCCTATGTACAAGAATATAACTACTATAAATACTGCTCCTATGTACAAGAATATAACTACTATAATACTGCTCCTATGTACAAGAATATAACTACTATAATACTGCTCCTATGTACAAGAATATAACTACTATAATACTGCCTCCTATGTACAAGAATATAACTACTATAATACTGCTCCTATGTACAAGAAATATAACTACTATAATACTGCTCCTATGTACAAGAATATAACTACTATAATACTGCTCCTATGTACAAGAATATAACTACTATAATACTGCTCCTATGTACAAGAATATAACTACTATAATACTGCTCCTATGTACAAGAATATAACTACTATAATACTGCTCCTATGTACAAGAATATAACTACTATAATACTGCTCCTATGTACAAGAATATAACTACTATAATACTGCTCCTATGTACAAGAATATAACTACTATAATACTGCTCCTATGTACAAGAATATAACTACTATAATACTGCTCCTATGTACAAGAATATAACTACTATAATACTGCTCCTATGTACAAGAAATATAACTACTATAATACTGCTCCTATGTACAAGAATATAACTACTATAATACTGCTCCTATGTACAAGAATATAACTACTATAATACTGCTAATACTCCTATGTACAAGAATATAACTACTATAATACTGCTCCTATGTACAAGAATATAACTACTATAATACTGCCTCCTATGTACAAGAATATAACTACTATAAATACTGCTCCTATGTACAAGAATATAACTACTATAATACTGCTCCTATGTACAA
>ONZH01018758.1:0-28663 GCA_900303285.1 Rhinella marina | reverse complement strand
AACGGAGCTCAGCTGTGATGACTTCCAGAAACAGCGCCACCTCTGTCCATGTCTGGTACTGCAGCTCAGCCCCACCTACGTGAAGGACGTGTCCGCAGAAGTCTTGACGTCCCCCACCACACAGCGAGGGGACCTGCTCTAAAAAGGTGTCAGCTGTTAACCCTTTCAGAAGCCTTTTTTAGTGATTTTTTTTTCGGATTGCTTTTTATAGTGGTGGTTTTTATGTTTAGAGACCTTGGCTGTAACATAAAGTTCTATGACGGGGGGGGGCATCCATAGGAGCCCTGGGACCTGGGTACAGCAGTCTCACCCGGCTCTCCCCGCTCTGACCTCTGAACTGCGCATGCGCTGACTGTACTACTGCCGGTGCATGTGCGAGATCTCAGGGAACAGTGAGGAGTCCTGGTGCTGGAGGTGAAGTGGGTGCTCACTATGATGACCCCTACCAGACAGCATGTCCGCTGTACCAGGGCTGGTCATGGTGATGGCAGCTCTTTAACCACCTAACTGCCAGGCAGAAGTAGAGGGGGAGGGCTGCTTTAGCTGCTGATATCTCCTGACTGGTCTTGTTTTAAATGTGAGATTCCTGGCCAAAAGACATCTAAAACAGGAGATCAGGAAGAATAGCGGGTAAAATCTGCTTTTACTTTCAGCTTTATTCACTGCTTCCTGATTTCTAACAGTGATATCTTCCCATGTACAGAACAGATTGCTATAATTCTGGTATTGTTTGAAATCTTGAAATGTTAACTTTCAAATTATATCAAACTACATATCTCTACCTGCTACCTAACCAGAGATATGAGCAGATAAGTCAGCCGCCCAGGTCAAATGGATGCCCCAGGGGCGTACGAAATAGATTGACAAAAAATAAATAAATTAAAAAAGCTAAAGCTGAACTAAAAATAAAGTACTAAAAGTTCTGATTCTGACAGGAGGAGTAATGTGAGGGCAGCAGACGCCCTGGCACTGCAGTGAGGACACTTATTACTTTTACACACTGACACAACCGCATTGAAAACAGCATAAAGTAAATAGCGCTGTTGCCCGTAGCAACCAAACAAGCTGTCCTTTCCATAGGGTCTCAGAGCTACAAGCTGATAGGTTACTATCGGTTACCGCACCACATTCACAATCCCTTATGTCAGAACACTACCAACTGGGGGTAAACCGCAGCGGTGTCAGGCCACGCCCCCTTTACCATGTCAAATCACAGCGGCTGCATCCCACAGACTGTATAAGTAAGGTGTTCACCCCTTTAAGGCAGGTTGTCACCTAGCCGCCCCCTGACACAGCAGTGATGTCATACACAGAGGGGTAAGACAGAGTGACGTCCCCTATAGGCTCTGTTAGGGACCAGTCATCACGTCACCCTCCCGACTATGACGTCATTACCCCTCCTTCTCACCATAAGATCTTCCACGGCCACCAGATCATTCAGCACGGCTTCCATCGTGACCGGAGTGACGCCCCGACCCCGATACTTCCGGTCATGAGGGCGTCTATCTCAGAGCTCCCGCGCCGCCATCTTAAGTGAGGTCAAAGGAAACGGCCATGTTAACTGTGGGCGACGTTGCAATAGAGAAAGAAGGGGGAAGGAAGCTGACGCTCCGGACATGTTTTCTACTGGCAAAAGAGCGTTGCGTCATGACGTCACACGACCACGCCCCATATAACGGGCTATGACCCTGTTATTACGTGAGATAATTAACTGTTTAATGACCTCTTGTGCATCAGCGTCCGGTTTACTGTATAATATTACAATGACATTTCCTAATGTTTGTTTTTTTCTAGATTTTGAGCAGTTTTCGTGTCTGGTAGGACAGCTCATTTAATTTACCTGGAGTTAACCCTTTTACTTCTCATTTATTATATTACATGACATTTGCCCTCACAGTTTATTATACCATGAAGGTTATTATCTCAGTGTTATGTATTACGTCTCCTGTACCCGTTCTGTCACCTCGGGATTTGTCATGTCTGGATTCTACCCGTTTTTATATGTTCGGGTATATTGATTGCATTGTGTTTATTTCCTGTTTGTGACGTTTAACCCCTTCTACCCCGGGCCAGTTTTCACCTTCTTGCCCGGACAATTTTTTGCAAATCTGACATGTGTCACTTTATGTGGGTAATACTTATTCAAGCCATTCTGAGACTATTTTCTCATGACACATTGTACTTCATGACAGTGGTAAATTTGAGTCAATATTAGAGTTGAGCGAACATGCTGGTAACGAGCACTGTAGCGCTCGGATCCCCTGCGCTCACATGGCCACAGCCATCTGGATCCGTCCTCCTCACCCGACTGCAAGTCAGTGGGGACGGATCCGTTTGGTATGACACACTCGTGTGTCATACCAAAAGGATCCGCCCCCATTGACTTACAGTCAGGTGAGGACGGATTCGGATGCCTGCGGCCATGTGAGCGCAGGGGATCCGAGCGCTACAGTGCTCGTTACGAGCACGTTCGCTCAACTCTAGTCAATATATTTCACCTTTATTTATGAAAAAATCCCAAATTTACCAAAAATTTACATTTTACCATATGTCTGCTTTATGTTGGCATCATTTTGTAAATGTCATTTTATTTTTAGGACGTTAGAAGGTTTAGAATTTTAAAACCAATTATTAATATTTTCAAGAAAATTTCCAAAATCAATTCTTTAAGCACTAATTCAGATATAAAGTGATTTTGAGAGACTTACGTAATGGAAACCACCCATAAATGACCCAATTTTAGAAACTACACCCCTCAAATTATTCAAAATTGATATTACAAACTTTTGTTCCACAAGAATTCAAGGAAAATTAAGGTTACATTTTTTTGAATTTTATTTTTCTGCAGATTTTTTTATTAATCAATTTTTTCTTGCAACACATCAAGGGTTAACAGCAAAATAAGCCTCAATATGTATTAGTCTAATTCTGAAGTTTAGGACTCATGCACACGGCCGTTACCCGGCCCGCATACAACGTATCCGCAATACACAGGCAGCACTTGAATGGGTCCGCAATCCGGGAGATGCGGTGCGGAACTGTTTTCTGTCCATGCCTCTGCATGCACTACTTTTTTCATTCAAGTGAATGGGTCCACGATCCACATGCGGCGGCCCCGCGGTCGGTTCCCAAGCCTTTGCAAATTGCGGTCCACATCACAGACCCAGCTAGCACAGTCGTGTGCATGAGCCCTTACTGAAATTCTCCACATGTGAGAACTACTGTATGGGCACGTGGCAGTGGTCAGAAGGAAAGGAGCGCCATATGGATTTTGGAGGCAGATTTTGCTAGAATGGTTTTTAGGCACCATTTTGTAATTGCGAGACCCTGACGTACCCCTACAGTGGAAACCCTCAAAAAGTGACCTCATTTTGGAAACTACACCCTTCAAAGAATATATTAAGGGGGGTTCTGGCCACTTTGACCCCCTAAGCGTTTTATGGAATTTGGAAACACTTGGCTGTGAAAATGAAAAGTTTCATTTCTTCCAATAAAATGTTGCTTTAGCCCCAAATTTTTCAATTTCACAAGGGATAACAGGAGAAAATCACCCCATAATTTATTACCCATTTTCTCCTGAATACGGCAACACCCCATATGTGGTGGTAAACTGCTGTGGGGGCACATGGCAGGACTCAGAAAGGAAGGAGCGCCATATGGATTTTGCAGAACAGATTTTGATGGATTCATTTACAGGCTACATTGGCTTTTATGTTTTGGGCAGTTGTATTTTGTGGGGGCTCGTTTTTTGCAGGATGACGTTTTCATTGGTACCATTTTAGAGTACATATGACTTTTTGATTTTCTAAAGCAAGGTGACCAGAAAATGAGTGTTCTGGCATTGTTTTTATTTATTTTATTTTTACAGCATTCACCTGACAGAGTAGATCATGTGATATTTTTATAGAGCAGGAGTTACGGATGCGGCAATACCTAATATGTCTATTATTTGTATTTATGTCAAGTTTTTTACTCAGTAAATTTATTTTTGAATAGAATCTTGTATTTGTGTTGCCATGTTCCGAGAGCCATATTTTTTTATTTTTTGAGTGATTGTCTTAGGTAGGGTCTATTTTTTGCGTAATGAGATGACTGTTTGATTGGTACATAGAGCTTTTTGATCGCTTTATTTGAGGCATGGTGACAAAAATACAAAAATGGCTGTTTTGGCACAGTTATATATATTTATATAATTTTTTTTGTACAGCGTTCACCTGAGGGGGCATCTCATGTGATATTTTTATACAGCCAGTAAATACGGACACGGCGATACCTAATATGTCTACTTTTCTGCAATTTTATATCACTTAATTATGGGAAAATTATATTATGTAAAACACTTTTTTTTAACTTTGATTTACTTTATTTTTTGTCCCACTCTTCAACTGTTGGGGGTCTGATCCCCTGTACAATGCATTACATCTGTATAGTAATGTATTGGCTGTAAGTGTATTACACAGTATAAGGGCTCATGCACACGACCAGAAAACGGATCCGCCAAAAATACAGATGACGTCCATGTGCATTGCGTATTTTGCGGAACGGAACAGCTGGCCCCCTAATAGAACTGTAATATCCTTGTCCATAATACGGAGAATAATAGGATATGTTCTATTATTTTGTGGAACGGAAATATGGACATACTGAAACATACTTTTTTTTTTGCGGACCCACTAACCCCGCTGACTGCGGCATACACAGAGTTATAGCGCCAGCATTGTTGTTTTCACCGATGCCGGCGCGTACAGTGGGTGCTCACTTGCTCCATTCATGTGAACAGAGCTTAGCCCCGCCCAGGCCAGTGATACTAGTCGTGACATCACTGGGCCTGCGGTAAACACAGAGAAGGCCGGAGCGCTCCTGCAGTGCCGCTGCCTTCTCAAACAGCTGATCGGCTGGGGTCCCGGGTGTCGGACCCCCGCCGATCAGATGCTGATGATCTATCCAGAGAATAGATCATCAGTTTTAAAAAACTGCAGAACCCCTTTAAGATTTTCTTATGACTCTTTAATCCCAAACTGGTATAATAGTGAACACCCCAACCGAACGCTTTTCATGCAAATGTGCACCCAGCCAGAAATTTTTTTAGTGGCGGCTGTTGTGCCACAGAACTGCCCAAACATATCAACCCCGATCTTATAGCAGCCGTGTCACTTGCCCCTCTGCCATAGGAGGGAGGCTTAACAATATAGGCTTAACCCGTTAGCTGCCAGGGGTTTACAATACCAGCACAATACTGGAGGAACACAGCATCCCAGTGCCCCCTAGTGGTGATTCTCATGTATGTTCTCCCACAGAAAAAAAAGGATTTATCAAAACTGGTGTAAAGGAAAACTGGTTTAGTTGCCCATAGCAACCAATCAGATTCCAATTTTCATTTTCCAAAGGAGCTGGAAGATGAAATGTGGATTTATTAACCAACCAGTAGTTCAACCAGAAACAGCCCCGCTTTCTGCTGCTTAAAATGAAGGTGTCTAATTGTCTGTACAATATATAATGTCCTTATAGTGTAATGTATAATGTCCCTATCGTGTAATGTATAATGTCCCTATAGTACAATGTATAATGTCCCTATAGTACAATGTATAATGTCCCTATAGTGTAATGTATAATGTCCCTATAGTACAATGTATAATGTCCCTATAGTGTAATATATAATGTCCCTATAGTGTAATGTATAATTTCCCTATAGTACAATGTATAATGTCCCTATAGTGTAATGTATAATGTCCCTATAGTGTAATATATAATGTCCATATAGTGTAATGTATAATGTCCCTATAGTGTAATGTCTGTATAATGTCCATAGTATATGTGTATATATATAATGTCCATATAGTGTAATGTATAATGTCCCTATAGTGTAATGTATAATGTCCCTATAGTGTAATATATAATGTCCATATAGTGTAATGTATAATGCCCCTATAGTGTAATGTATAATGTCCCTATAGTGTAATATATAATGTCCATATAGTAAAATGTATAATGTCCTATAGTGTAATAATATGTCCTATAATATAATCATATAGTAAAAGTATAATGCCAATGTATATATATGTCCTAGTGTAATGTATAATGTCCATATAGTGTAATGTATAATGTCCCTATAGTAATAAATGTATAGTATGTATAATGTCCCTATAGTGTAATATATAATGTCCCTATAGTAAAATGTATAATGTCCCTATAGTGTAATATATAATGTCCCTATAGTACAATGTATAATGTCCCTATAGTACAATGTATAATGTCCCTATAGTGTAATATATAATGTCCCTATAGTGTAATATATAATGTCCCTATAGTGTAATATATAATGCCCCTATAGTAAAATGTATAATGTCCCTATAGTACAATGTATAATGTCCCTATAGTGTAATATATAATGTCCCTATAGTAAAATGTATAATGTCCCTATAGTGTAATATATAATGTCCCTATAGTGTAATGTATAATGTCCTTATAGTACAATGTATATTGCCCCTATAGTACAATGTATAATGTACCCATAGTGTAATGTATAATGTCCCTATAGTGTAATGTATAATGTCCCTATACTCTAATGTATAATGTCCATATAGTACAATGTATAATGTCCCTATAGTGTAATATATAATGTCCCTATAGTAAAATGTATAATGTCCCTATAGTGTAATATATAATGTCCCTATAGTGTAATGTATAATGTCCTTATAGTACAATGTATATTGCCCCTATAGTACAATGTATAATGTACCCATAGTGTAATGTATAATGTCCCTATAGTGTAATGTATAATGTCCCTATACTCTAATGTATAATGTCCCTATACTCTAATGTATAATGTCCATATAGTGTAATGTATAATGTCACTATAGTGTAATGTATAATGTCCCTATAGTAAAATGTATAATGTCCCTATAGTACAATGTATAATGTCCCTATAGTGTAATATATAATGTCCCTATGGTGTAATGTATAATGTCCTTATAGTGTAATGTATAATGTCCCTATAGTGTAATATATAATGCCCCTATAGTAAAATGTATAATGTCCATATAGTGCAATGTATAATGTCCATATAGTGTAATGTATAATGTCCCTATAGTGTAATATATAATGCCCCTATAGTAAAATGTATAATGTCCCTATAGTACAATGTATAATGTCCATATAGTGTAATGTATAATGTCCCTATAATGTAATATATAATGCCCCTATAGTAAAATGTATAATGTCCATATAGTGTAATGTATAATGTCCCTATGGTACAATGTATAATGTCCCTATAGTTTAATATATAATGTCCCTATAGTAAAATGTATAATGTCCCTATAGTACAAATGTCTCTATAGTGTAATATATAATGTCCCTATAGTGTAATGTACAATGTCCCTATAGTGTAATGTATAATGTCCTTATAGTGTAATGTATAATGTCCCTATAGTAAAATGTATGATGTCCCTATAGTACAGTGTATAATGACCCTTTAGTGTAATATTTAATGTCCCTATAGTAAAATGTATAATGTCCCTATAGTACAATGTATAATGTCCCTATAGTGTAATGTATAATGCCCCTATAGTGTAATGTATAATGTCCATATAGTAAAATTTATAATGTCCCTATAGTGTAATGTATAATGCCCCTATAGTGTAATGTATAATGTTCATATAGTGTAATCTATAATGTCCCTATACTTTAATGTATAATGTCTCTATGGTGTAATGCATAATGTCCCTATAGTGTAATATATAATGTCCCTATAGTGTAATGTATAATGTCCCTATAGTGTAATGTATAATGTCCCTATAGTGTAATGTATAATGTCCCTATACTTTAACCCCTTAGTGACCAGCCTGTTTTTGGCCTTAGTGACCAAGCGTTTTTTTTTCTTTTTTTCATCGTCGCGTTCCAAGAGCTATAACTTTTTCATTTTTCCGTCTATGTAGATGTATGAGGGCTTATTTTTTACGGGAGAAATGGTGCCATTTTAGGGTATAGATAACTTTCTGATTAACTTTGATTAACTCTTTCTGGGAGGGAAATGGGAAAAATTGCAATACCACCACTGCGTTTTTGCGTTATAAATTTTACGGCGATCATTTTTCGGTATAAATTACAACATATATTTATTCTCTGGATCAATACGATTACAATGATACCAAATACATATAGTTTTTTTTGCGTTTTACTACTTTTTTGCAATAAAATCCTTTTTTTAAAAGAAAAAAAAGTTTTTGCATTGCTGATTCCCAAGAACAAATTTTTTTTTTATTTTTCTTTCTATGGAGTTGTGTCAGGGCTTCATTTTTGCGGGACAACTTGTACTTTTCATTGGTATCCTTTTTTAGTAAATTACGCTTTTTGATCGCTTGTTATAACGTTTTTTTGGTGGCAACTAAGAATAAATTAGCAATTGTCTTTTTTTTTTAATTTTTTTTTAAATTGTGTTTACCGTAGGGGCTAATTTTTGTGATATTTATGTAGTACGGGTCGTTACGGACGTGGCAATACCAAACATATGGGGGAGATTTTTTTTTGCAATTTTTTTCATTGAAAAGCTTATTTTCAATGGAAAAAAAGAGTAATTTTTTTTATGGGATTTTTTTAATAGAATAAATGTGTTTTTTTTTTTTTTTTACTTTTTTTACCACTTAATAGTCCCATAGAGGGACTATAACAAACAGTACTTTGATTGCCTTTAAAATGCAATGCATTATCCCTATAGTACATTGCATTTTAATGGCAATGCTATTCATACTTTGACCAGCAGGCTGCGCCAGAGAGGCGCAGCCTGCTGGTAATGTACTCAAGGCAGGTCTGGGGCCTAGATCAGACCCCCTGCCAGCCTTCCCACACATCGGCACCCTGCGATCGCTTTTGCAGGGTGCAGATGGGAGACAGAGGGAGACCGCTCCCTCTGTCAGCACTTTACATGCGGCGGGCGCCATTGCCCACGGCATGTAAAGTGTTAAACAGCCCGGAACGGCACTCCTGCCGGTCCGGGCTGTTAGAGCAGGGCCGCGGCTTTCATGTGAGAGCCGGGGCCGTGCTCCCCGCTGCACGGGAGACCCGTGCAGCGCTTAGACTGGGCCGCCGTGAAAAAGCGGCAGCCCAGCCTAAGGCCCCTTAGTGACTGCCGTAAAAAGGCGTATGGGTGGTCACTAAGGGGTTAATGTATAATGTCTCTATGGTGTAATGAATAATGTCCCTATAGTGTAATGTATAATATCCCTATAGTGTAATGTATAATGTCTCTTTAGTGTAATGTATAATGTCCTTATAGTACAATGTATATTGCCCCTATAGTACAATGTACAATGTCCCTATTGTGTAATGTATAATGTCCTTATAGTGTAATGTATAATGTCCTTATAGTGTAATGTATAATGTCCTTATAGTATAATGTATAATGTCCCTATAGTGTAATGTATAATGTCCTTATACTACAATGTATAATGTCCCTATAGTGTAATGTATAATATTCCTATAGTACACTGCATAATGTCCCTATAGTACAATGTATAATGTCCCTATAGTGTAATGTATAATGTCTGTTTAGTGTAATGTATAATACCCCTATAGTGTAATATATAATGTCCATATAGTGTAATGTATAATATTCCTATAGTACACTGCATAATGTCCCTATAGTACAATGTATAATGTCCCTATAGTGTAATGTATAATGTCTGTTTAGTGTAATGTATAATACCCCTATAGTGTAATGTATAATGTCCCTATAGTGTAATGTATAATGCCCCTATAGTGCAATCTATAATGTCCCTATAGTGTAATGTATAATATCCATATAGTGTAATGTATTATGTCCCTATAGTGCAATCCATAATGTCACTATAGTGTAATCTATTATGTCCTTATAGTGTAATGTATAATGTCTCTATAGTACAATGTACAATGTCCCTATAGTACAGTGTACAATGTCCCTATTGTGTAATGTATAATGTCCTTATAGTGTAATGTATAATGTCCTTATAGTATAATGTATAATGTCCCTATAGTGTAATGTATAATGTCCTTATACTACAATGTATAATGTCCCTATAGTGTAATGTATAATATTCCTATAGTACACTGCATAATGTCCATATAGTACAATGTATAATGTCCATATAGTGTAATCTATAATGTCCCTATAGTACAATGTATAATGTCACTATAGTGTAATATATAATGCCCGTATAGTGTAATGTATAATGTCCCTATAGTGTAATGTATAATGTCCCTATAGTGTAATGTATAATGTCCTTATAGTGTAATGTATAATGTCCCTATAGTGTAATGTATAATGTCCCTATAGTGTAATGTATAATATCCCTATAGTGTAATGTATAACATCCCTATAGTACAATGTATAATGTCCTTTTATTGTAATGTATAACATCCCTATAGTGTAATGTATAATGTCCCTATAGTACAATGTATAATGTCCTTATAGTGTAATGTATAATGTCCCTATAGTGTAATGTATAATGTCCCTATAGTGTAATGTATAATGTCCTTATAGTGTAATGTATAATGTCCCTATAGTGTAATGTATAATATCCCTATAGTGTAATGTATAACATCCCTATAGTACAATGTATAATGTCCTTTTATTGTAATGTATATTATCCCTATAGTGTAATGTATAATGTCCCTATAGTGTAATGTATAATGCCCCTATAGTGTAATGTATATTATCCCTATAGTGTAATGTATAATGTCCCTATAGTGTAATGTATAATGCTTCACCAGCTGACCCACAAGATTGGGAAGACTATCAAACTATTAAATGGGTTTTCCAAGTGTTTTTTCACTGATGACCTATCCTCCGGATAGCTCATCAGTATCTGATCGATGGGGTCTGACACTAAATCTGTCTGTTAATTCGGTGGGTGACATAAACCCATTTTTGGGGTGAGAGACACTTCATTTGCACCTGTGACACATAAATACAATTGTTTGTCTGTCAATTTTGTGGGTGACCTCAAAGAATGAGGAGAGCATCAAATAGGGGATGTGGCCGTGGTCATGGTACTGCCGGTGTTGGTGGAGCTCCTGCTGCAGGAAGAGGACGTGGTCAAGCTGTGCCAGCTACACGCCCAAATTATACACCTTCCTCTGGTGCACGTATGCGACAGTACTTTCTGTGTCATTTTATAGGCCCAAATACCGCTGTATGAATGTTGAGGCCAGAACAAGTAGAGACGGTAGTAGATTAGATGACCAAAAGTGCCTCCAGTTCCTTCCCACCTGATCTGCTGAAATCGCAGAGTTGGCGCCTGTGACCCACGAGCATCTGTCTTCCGTCTCACTCCTTTGCAAATCAGCCAAGCAGTCTGAGCCCCAAGTCATGCAGAAGTTACTTATTGCTTATTGAGGACTCTAGTGGTGGGGGTTCCATGGGCCATCCACCTAGCCCTGCCCCAGAAGTGGAAGAGATTGAGTGCACTGATGCCTAATCACTTGTGTTTGAGGATGTGGGAGGACCACCGCAACACGTCTCTGATGATGGTGACGAAACACAGTGTAGTTTGGAGGAAGAGGTGGTGGTCACACAGCGCCAGTCGCACAGCAAAAGAGGAAGCAGGGTGTCACGCTCTGGTGTGGAGGGTATAGCCACACCAAGCGTAAGAGGGAAGGGAAAAGGACCAAACAAGGGAAATGGTCACCTCCTGCAGGAAACCCTGAAACTAGGTCCTGATTGACTACCAGTATGAACAGGCCTTAGTGGAAGGAGAGTTCATACACAGGAACCTAATAACAACTGACCCTATAGAACCCTGCAACTAGTGACAGGGGAAGGAGTCAACCCGTTCCTCCAAAAGGACAGACGAATAGGAGACTCCAGAAGGCAAAACCACAACAGGGAAAAGTAGGATAAACACAATAGATATAATGACACTTATCTTAATGCAGATATTGTAGCAACCGAATCTCAGCCGAGAACCACACCACACACAACAATGTCTGCAGAAACTATAAACCGCAAGGGAAACTGGGAGAGGAAGGGATAAATAGGGGAAAACAATCACCACACCCGCAACAGCTGAGGGGAAGGGGTGTGGTTAACAGCAACCAAACAAAGAGGAAAACATGTCAAATTATGTCACTTTTGAAAGTCTAGCTGATTGCCTGCAACCTGATGCAGGCACATTCGTGACACAGGGTGCAAAACCACAGCGGCCGGCCCCTAGACAGAGCACACAAAAGCCAGCTCAAAGGACTTCCCTGGCGTGGCAGGTCTTCAAGCAGTGTGCTGATGACAAGACACAGCGGTTTTGCACGCTGTGCAGTCAGAGCCTGAAGTGAGGCATAAATGTTCTAAATCTAAGCACCACCTGCATGACCAGACATCTGAATGCAAAGCACAAGCTGCAGTGGAGTAGACACCTCAAGAACCACAAAAGATCTGAGGCTCCTCCTGCTCCCTCTTCTGTGGTCTTGGCCTCTTCCTTCTCCTCTGGAGAGACAGGGCCACCTGGCACCCTGCAAAGAGAGGATGTGACAGAACCACCACCACCAGTGTCACCAAGCATCTCCACACTGTCCCATGGAAGCGTTCATCTGTCCACCTCCCGAACACTGGAGAGAAATTGGAAGTACCTCCCTACCCACCCACGAGTCCAGGCACTGAATGCCAGCATTTCCAAATTCCTGAAATGCTGCCATTCGGTTTGGTGAAGACGGACACTTTTAAAACCCTTATGGCAATGGCTGTCCCACAGTATAAGGTTCCCAATTCTCAGATGTACGCTGAGCAACGCCATCAGTGGCAAGGTCTACATAACCTTGGATACGTGGACCAATAAGCATGGGCAGGACATTATATCTCCATAAATACCCACTAGGTGAATGTTGTGGCAACTGGGCCTGAGGTGACAGTGGTTTGGCACATGTCCTACCGCCACCGAGGATTGCAGGATGTTTCTTGGTGCCTCCTGTTGCCTCTTCTACTGTCCGCTTCCTCCTCTACTGCCTCCTCATCCGGTCAGCGTAACACCTTCATCACCAACTTCAGCAAAGCCAGGGGGAACCGACAGCAGGCTGTTCTGAAACTCATCTGTTTGGGGGAAAAACGCCACACCGCAAAGGAGCTGTGGATGGGCATGGAAGAACAGAACTATGAGTGGTTGGTGCCGCTGAGCCTCAAGCCCGGCTTGGTGGTGTGCGACATCGGGCGAAATCTTGTAGCAGCTCTGGGCCTAGCCAGTTTGATGCACATCCCTTGCCTGGCACATATGCTGAACTTGGTGATGCAGAGGTTCCTGAAGAATTACTCTGAGATGTCAGAGCTGCTACAGAAAGTGAGGAACAGCGCCACTTCACCACCGAGTGGGCCTCCATACGGGACTTATGTGCCGTCTTGCGCTGTTTCGAGGACTCTACCAACATGGCCATAGCCAATGACGCCATGATCAGCCTTACTATCCCACATCTATGCCTACTTGACAACACGATTCAGGCAATGATGGATGAGGATGTGGTACAGCAGGAAGAGGAACAGGGCTCATTCCCATGGTTATGTATAGAGATGTGCGAATCGACTTCAGATGAATTCGGTTTGGTTTGGGTACCCGAACCGAACTTTGAACTAAAGCTTGGCCGAACCCATTGAACCTGGACATGCATGGGTCAATTCATCCCTAATGACAGCAGAAAAAAAGTTATGGCTCTGGGGACGTGAGGAAGTTGCTTCCTCAGGCCTCAACAGGCCTTGTTGTTGAGGGGTTAACTAAGCTCCCTTTCTCTTTATCTGCAGTGATAGAGAAGCCAGCGCCCATCATGTACGTCACTAAGAATTGGCTGAGATTCATCTCAGGCTGTGGTGAGACGTCCTGGCAGAAGACGCTTACACAATCCTCACTCTTCCTTGCTGCAAAGGAAATTATTATCGGAAAATATTCCTGACATCCAGGAGCTCCACATGGATCCACATCCTGCAGGTAGGTAGCTATATCTCCCCCACATATCAAGTCACCTGCTACTTACCTTATGAGAGTCACCTGAAAGCATCACCATGACCTGAGAATCCCCGACTATTTCTTATCATACATGTAAAGGGAGAGGGGTGGTTACTAATAATATTAACCCCATCCTGTCCACCCCTATGTCTCCCTCAGTATATCGGATAATCTGGCGTTACTTCATAATCATCCAGTCTTTAACCTTATCTCTCCACCACTGATCATAGCTGTGTCCTGATGGATCAGAACTGCAGTATAAATCATGGTGACTGTAGTTATATCATGGTTATATCAGTAGTAATAAGTGAGAGCGGCTGAACTACTTGTATTTTTTTTTCTTGAAGACCTTTCATTATTCATCCGACAGGCTTTATAATTTAGGATGACTTGTACAAGAAATCTCCAGCATTAAAGGGGTTCAGGCATTGATGACCTATCATCAGGATAGGCAATCAATAACAGATCGGTGGAGCCCCCAACCAATCAGCTGTCTGAGGAGCTGGTGGTTGTGCTTGGATGATATTTAACTACAAAAGGAATATGGTGTTCTCTTTCCGGATAACCCCATTCTCTAAATTTCACTGTGATCTCATCTAATCGCATTTCTCTCTCTTGGTGGGGTAGAGGGGGGCTCGGGGGTGGGGGGGAGGGGAGGGACCAATCCATTTAAAGAGGTTGTCCCATAAAAAATATTCTACAGGTTTCAAACCAGCACCTGGATCTGAATATTTTTGTCATTGCATGTAATTTAAAATTTTGTATATCCACTGAGTTATTCAATTAAAGCGGCTCTGTCACTAGGTTTTAACCTATGTATTTAAATACATAGGTTAAAACCCCTTAACTTGTACAGTTAGAACATACCTGTATTGCAGAGTACAGCGCAGCGGTTGTGCTGAAAAAAGACCTTTAAACTTTATGTTAATGAGCCTTCGGAGCACCGGGGGGGTCCCGAGGCTCTCCCCGATGCCGACGTCCACGCCCCTCTGAAAATTGATTGACAGCTGAAATCCCGCCGGCGCATGCGCAGAAGCGCTTGCAGTGCCGAACACCGCAAGCGCTTCCATCCTTGTGCGCACGCGCCGTCACTTCCGGGTTCAGCGAAGTGACGGCGCGTGCGCACAAGGATGGAAGCGCTTGCGGTGTTCGGCACTGCAAGCGCTTCTGCGCATGCGCCGGCGGGATTTCAGCGCTAGGCCAAACGGCCTAGCGCTGTCAATCAATTTTCAGAGGGGCGTGGACGTCGGCATCGGAGAGAGCCTCGGGACCCGGGGGGGCGGTGAAGAAGCGGTGCTCAGGAAGAAAGAGCCCGCCCCCCGGTGCTCCGAAGGCTCATTAACATAAAGATTAAAGGTCTTTTTTCAGCACAACCGCTGCGCTGTACTCTGCAATAAAGGTATGTTCTAACTGTAGAAGTCAAGGGGTTTTAACCTATGTATTTAAATACATAGGTTAAAACCTAGTGACAGAGCCTCTTTAAATGTATCTGTACAGCACCACCCGCTGTTTGTATTTCTTCTTATTTCTTAGTCCTGCTCACTGAGATGGCTGCACATGCTCAGTTTCATCCTTCAACTTCCTCCTGAGCTGTGATAGGGAGAGCTGAGACACGCCCCCTGAGCTGTGATAGGGAGAGCTGAGGCACGCCCTCTGAGCTGTGATAGGGAAATCTGAGACACGCCTTCTGAGCTGTGATAAGGAGAGCTGAGACACGCCCCCTGAGCTGTGATAGGGAGAGCTGAGACACGCCTCCTGAGCTGTGATAGGGAGAGCTAAGACACGCCTCCTGAGCTGTGATAGGGAAAGCTGAGACACGCCTTCTGAGCTGTGATAAGGAGAGCTGAGACACGCTTCCTGAGCTGTGATAGGGAGAGCTGAGACACGCTTCCTGAGCTGTGATAGGGAGAGCATGGAAACACCCCCTGAGCTGTGATAGAGAGAACTGAGACACACACCCTGAGCTGTGATAGAGAGAACTGAGACACACACCCTGAGCTGTGATAGGGAGAGCTGAGACACACCCCCTGAGCTGTGATAGGGAGAGCTGAGACACACCCCCTGAGCTTGTGATAGGGAGAGCTGAGACACGCCCCTGAGCTGTGATAGGGAGAGCTGAGACACGCCCCCTTAGCTGCAGCAGAAAAGACACTCCCCTGAGCTGTCAGCTTGATATAAAGCTAGCAGAGCAATGAATGGGGAGATCTCTGGATCCAAGTCAGGTTCTAGCATTGTTAGAAAGAGATTGTCATGTCCTATATGATGTCTGATTGTCATTTTTTACATTAGTCATGGGATTACCCCTTTAACTCTTTGGTAACGTGAATAAGGGATGACTCTTTTGGTTGTTGGAGCGTGATTACTTGACAACAATAATAGGCTATTACGATCTGCCAGGGGCAGACTGGGAACCTAAAATGGCCCCAAGTAGGCAGGGTCAACAGAAAAAGACAGGGCCTGCAATAACAACAAAATACCACCCTAACAGAACCAAATATCACAGTGGCCAAGTTGCTGCCATAACACTTAGTTGGGGTAAATGGGGCGCACTTCCGCACCTTTGCCTAAATGTAATGTTTCTGGTCTCTGGCCTGGGTGGTGGGTCTCTTGGCTACACAGTTAATAACTGTACCACTGCTGTATAGAAGGTTTCAATTGTCAGTGTTGAAAACTTTCACACCTTGGCCTAAATGTAATTTTTTGGGGCTGTGACCCTGGTGTTGTGCTGGCACTCTTGGCCAGGCAAGCAAGAATACCGCTGCTATATGGAAAACTTGACTCTTCTGTCCTCAAATATTGAGCATTTTTGTGCCTAGGAGACTAGAGGGGTTAAATACCAATTTCCAGGGCAATTGGAACAACTTTGAACCTGAAACAAACAGAATTTCATAAGGTTCGCCCTTCTCTACATTGAACCTAAAGTGAATCCATTAAAGGGGTTATCCCATGACAAATGTAAAAAATGGAAATCAGACATCACATAGTACATCACAATTTGTAAGAAAGCCAGAACTCTCCCTATCACAGCTTAAGAGGTATTTGAAGAATGAAACGGAGCATGTGCGACCATCTTAGTGAGCCGGACAAAGAAATAAGAACTATACAAACAGCAGGTGGCGCTATACAGATACATTTTATTGAATAACTCAGTGGCTATGCCAAATTTTTTATTACATGCAATTACAAAAGTGTTCAGATCCAGCGGCTGGTTTGAAAACTGTAGAATATTTTTCTTGGGACAAACCCAAGTCCAGGCTGATGTTAGTGATTTTTTTCATGGAAAATTGTTTACAGTAATCACCATGGTAATGTGATGTCGTCACTTGGTGCCAGGAGGGATATTTAAAGGGTATATGGTCACTTTTGGGAATGTGTCTGAGCCGAAACACGTCATATATGTACATATTGATATGATCAAGTCACAAGCTTCATGGAAGCGAGGAAGAGTGTGGCTTTAGATTTGGAATGCCTTCCCTAGACGCGAGCATAAGGATATATGTAGGGCCAACTGAGGTGGATTACAGTATCCTGAGGATAGGTCATCAATATCTGAATCTTGGAAACCCCCCAAGTTGATTTCGTTTGGATGACTGACGATATTAGGTGTGATTACACTGCCTTGGGAGAGGTGTTAGAACAGCATTGTAAGTGGATGTAGCTAAGATGGAGTTACTGATGCATTTGCTTATACTGTACAGTTACATAATCTATTATCTGTATTCTCCTCTCATTTTTCCATGGTGTCAAACTTTTCAGAGTGTGGGATGGCAGATAACAAGTGACTCCAATTTATTGATCCCAACCAATTATCGGAGGGGGCAATGGCAGGTTTACACAGTCGTGGTTAGGGTTTCCTGTACTTGGGGCATATTTTCAGCTTCCTTGCCTAATTAAATACCCTGGACAAATGAATAAGTTTATTAATGTGCACCCTGACACCCAGCACCTGGGACACATGACCGCTAGCCTCTGCCTAATTACTGGCCCCTTGCCCAAATTATAGCAATCTAGTGATTGGGAAACATCTGGAGGAGAATGCAACAAGCTTTACCCTCTACCCATCAGCACCGGCATTTTAGTTTTTGCTTTGGGGCCCCATCTTCACTATGTACCTTCAGAAGAGTCTAGGACTCTTCATCTTGTATATGAGATTATGTACCTGTGTTTGTATCTACCGTTTATACAGGACATCCCTGGAACTCTGGAACTGTTCAAACCCAACCTCAATGGCAGAGCACGCCTGCAGAATCCCACCAGAACCAGCTCTATAACCCCAGGGCGGTGGTGCCCCCAGGACTGGAGTGCCTTATAGGGGTAAGAAATCTTATGTGACATTCATGCTTGTACATTATAGGGTGGAGATTGTTTTACATTTAAATATTGGCCAGGTGGCAATGAAAGGGCATTCGATAATCTATTTCATGACACTGTTGTTCCTTTATCTATAGGTAGAAGAGGTTATCCTCCAGAAACAAGGTGAGAAAATACAGCCTGGAACCATCTAAGTATCCACTAGAGGGAGCTCAGGAGCTTACTGCATACATATATATACAGCCACCACTAGAAGCTCAGGAATATATACAGCCACTACTAGAGGGAGCTCAGGAGATTACTACATACAGATATATACAGCCACCACTAGAGGGAGCTCAGGAGATTACTACATACAGATATATACAGCCACCACTAGAGGGAGCTCAGGAGATTACTACATACAGATATATACAGCCACCACTAGAGGGAGCTCAGGAGATTACTACATACAGATATATACAGCCACCACTAGAGGGAGCTCAGGAGATTACTACATACAGATATATACAGCCACCACTAGAGGGAGCTCAGGAGATTACTACATACAGATATATACAGCCACCACTAGAGGGAGCTCAGGAGATTACTACATACAGATATATACAGCCACCACTAGAGGGAGCTCAGGAAGATTACTACATACAGATATATACAGCCACCACTAGAGGGAGCTCAGGAGATTACTACATACAGATATATACAGCCACCACTAGAGGAGCTCAGGAAGATTACTGCATACAGATATATAACAGCCACCACTAGAGGGAGCTCAGGAGATTACTACATACAGATATATACAGCCACCACTAGAGGGAGCTCAGGAGATTACTACATACAGATATATACAGCCACCACTAGAGGGAGCTCAGGAGATTACTACATACAGATATATACAGCCACCACTAGAGGGAGCTCAGGAGATTACTACATACAGATATATACAGCCACCACTAGAGGGAGCTCAGGAGATTACTACATACAGATATATACAGCCACCACTAGA
Organism: Rhinella marina; assembly: GCA_900303285.1. NCBI lineage: Eukaryota > Metazoa > Chordata > Amphibia > Anura > Bufonidae > Rhinella > Rhinella marina. Next base: position 9,394 of record ONZH01018758.1, on the reverse strand, counting down.
GGGAGCTCAGGAGAATTACTACATACAGATATATACAGCCACCACTAGAGGGAGCTCAGGAGATTACTACATACAGATATATACAGCCACCACTAGAGGGAGCTCAGGAGATTACTGCATACAGATATATATACAGCCACCACTAGAGGGAGCTCAGGAGATTACTACATACAGATATATATACAGCCACCACTAGAGGGAGCTCAGGAGATTACTACATACAGATATATACAGCCACCACTAGAGGGAGCTCAGGAGATTACTACATACAGATATATACAGCCACCACTAGAGGGAGCTCAGGAGATTACTACATACAGATATATACAGATATATACAGCCACCACTAGAGGGAGCTCAGGAGATTACTACATACAGATATATACAGCCACCACTAGAGGGAGCTCAGGAGATTACTACATACAGATATATACAGCCACCACTAGAGGGAGCTCAGGAGATTACTACATACAGATATATACAGCCACCACTAGAGGAGCTCAGGAGATTACTACATACAGATATATACAGCCACCACTAGAGGGAGCTCAGGAGATTACTACATACAGATATATACAGCCACCACTAGAGGGAGCTCAGGAGATTACTACATACAGATATATACAGCCACCACTAGAGGGAGCTCAGGAGATTACTACATACAGATATATACAGCCACCACTAGAGGGAGCTCAGGAGATTACTACATACAGATATATATACAGCCACCACTAGAGGGAGCTCAGGAGATTACTACATACAGATATATACAGCCACCACTAGAGGGAGCTCAGGAGATTACTACATACAGATATATACAGCCACCACTAGAGGAGCTCAGGAAGATTACTACATACAGATATATATACAGCCACCACTAGAGGGAGCTCAGGAGATTACTACATACAGATATATACAGCCACCACTAGAGGGAGCTCAGGAGATTACTACATACAGATATATACAGCCACCACTAGAGGGAGCTCAGGAGATTACTACATACAGATATATACAGCCACCACTAGAGGGAGCTCAGGAGATTACTACATACAGATATATACAGCCACCACTAGGGAGCTCAGGAGATTACTACATACAGATATATACAGCCACCACTAGAGGGAGCTCAGGAGATTACTACATACAGATATATACAGCCACCACTAGAGGGAGCTCAGGAGATTACTACATACAGATATATACAGCCACCACTAGAGGGGAGCTCAGGAGATTACTACATACAGATATATACAGCCACCACTAGAGGGAGCTCAGGAGAATTACTACATACAGATATATACAGCCACCACTAGAGGGAGCTCAGGAGATTACTACATACAGATATATACAGCCACCACTAGAGGAGCTCAGGAGATTACTACACATACAGATATATACAGCCACCACTAGAGGGAGCTCAGGAGATTACTACATACAGATATATACAGCCACCACTAGAGGGAGCTCAGGAGATTACTACATACAGATATATACAGCCACCACTAGAGGGAGCTCAGGAGATTACTACATACAGATATATACAGCCACCACTAGAGGGAGCTCAGGAGATTACTGCATACAGATATATACAGCCACCACTAGAGGGAGCTCAGGAGATTACTACATACAGATATATACAGCCACCACTAGAGGGAGCTCAGGAGATTACTACATACAGATATATACAGCCACCACTAGAGGGAGCTCAGGAGATTACTACATACAGATATATATACAGCCACCACTAGAGGGAGCTCAGGAGATTACTACATACAGATATATACAGCCACCACTAGAGGGAGCTCAGGAGATTACTACATACAGATATATACAGCCACCACTAGAGGGAGCTCAGGAGATTACTACATACAGATATATATACAGCCACCACTAGAGGAGCTCAGGGAGATTACTACACATACAGATATATACAGCCACCACTAGAGGGAGCTCAGGAGATTACTACATACAGATATATACAGCCACCACTAGAGGAGCTCAGGAGATTACTACATACAGATATATATACAGCCACCACTAGAGGGAGCTCAGGAGATTACTACATACAGATATATACAGCCACCACTAGAGGAGCTCAGGAGATTACTACATACAGATATATACAGCCACCACTAGAGGGAGCTCAGGAGATTACTACATACAGATATATACAGCCACCACTAGAGGAGCTCAGGAGATTACTACATACAGATATATACAGCCACCACTAGAGGGAGCTCAGGAGATTACTACATACAGATATATATACAGCCACCACTAGAGGGAGCTCAGGAGATTACTACATACAGATATATACAGCCACCACTAGAGGGAGCTCAGGAGATTACTACATACAGATATATACAGCCACCACTAGAGGGAGCTCAGGAGATTACTACATACAGATATATACAGCCACCACTAGAGGGAGCTCAGGAGATTACTACATACAGATATATACAGCCACCACTAGAGGGAGCTCAGGAGATTACTACATACAGATATATACAGCCACCACTAGAGGGAGCTCAGGAGATTACTACATACAGATATATACAGCCACCACTAGAGGGAGCTCAGGAGATTACTACATACAGATATTATACAGCCACCACTAGAGGGAGCTCAGGAGATTACTACATACAGATATATACAGCCACCACTAGAGGGAGCTCAGGAGATTACTACATACAGATATATACAGCCACCACTAGAGGGAGCTCAGGAGATTACTACATACAGATATATACAGCCACACTAGAGGGAGCTCAGGAGATTACTACATACAGATATATACAGCCACCACTAGAGGGAGCTCAGGAGATTACTACATACAGATATATACAGCCACCACTAGAGGGAGCTCAGGAGATTACTACATACAGATATATACAGCCACCACTAGAGGGAGCTCAGGAGATTACTACATACAGATATATACAGCCACCACTAGAGGGAGCTCAGGAGATTACTACATACAGATATATACAGCCACCACTAGAGGGAGCTCAGGAGATTACTACATACAGATATATACAGCCACCACTAGAGGGAGCTCAGGAGATTACTACATACAGATATATACAGCCACCACTAGAGGAGCTCAGGAGATTACTACATACAGATATATACAGCCACCACTAGAGGGAGCTCAGGAGATTACTACATACAGATATATACAGCCACCACTAGAGGGAGCTCAGGAGATTACTACATACAGATATATACAGCCACCACTAGAGGGAGCTCAGGAGATTACTACACATACAGATATATACAGCCACCACTAGAGGGAGCTCAGGAGATTACTACATACAGATATATACAGCCACCACTAGAGGGAGCTCAGGAGATTACTACACATACAGATATATACAGCCACCACTAGAGGGAGCTCAGGAGATTACTACATACAGATATATACAGCCACCACTAGAGGGAGCTCAGGAGATTACTACATACAGATATATACAGCCACCACTAGAGGGAGCTCAGGAGATTACTACATACAGATATATACAGCCACCACTAGAGGGAGCTCAGGAGATTACTACATACAGATATATACAGCCACCACTAGAGGGAGCTCAGGAGATTACTACATACAGATATATACAGCCACCACTAGAGGGAGCTCAGGAGATTACTACATACAGATATATACCACCACTAGAGGGAGCTCAGGAGATTACTACATACAGATATATACAGCCACCACTAGAGGGAGCTCAGGAGATTACTACATACAGATATATACAGCCACCACTAGAGGGAGCTCAGGAGATTACTACATACAGATATATACAGCCACCACTAGAGGGAGCTCAGAGAGATTACTACATACAGATATATACAGCCACCACTAGAGGGAGCTCAGGAGATTACTACATACAGATATATACAGCCACCACTAGAGGGAGCTCAGGAGATTACTACATACAGATATATACAGCCACCACTAGAGGGAGCTCAGGAGATTACTACATACAGATATATACAGCCACCACTAGAGGGAGCTCAGGAGATTACTACATACAGATATATACAGCCACCACTAGAGGGAGCTCAGGAGATTACTACATACAGATACATATATATACAGCCACCACTAGAGGGAGCTCAGGAGATTACTACATACAGATATATACAGCCACCACTAGAGGGAGCTCAGGAGATTACTACATACAGATATATACAGCCACCACTAGAGGGAGCTCAGGAGATTACTACATACAGATATATACAGCCACCACTAGAGGGAGCTCAGGAGATTACTACATACAGATATATACAGCCACCACTAGAGGGAGCTCAGGAGATTACTACATACAGATATATACAGCCACCACTAGAGGGAGCTCAGGAGATTACTACATACAGATATATACAGCCACCACTAGAGGGAGCTCAGGAGATTACTACATACAGATATATACAGCCACCACTAGAGGGAGCTCAGGAGATTACTACATACAGATATATACAGCCACCACTAGAGGGAGCTCAGGAGATTACTACATACAGATATATACAGCCACCACTAGAGGGAGCTCAGGAGATTACTACATACAGATATACAGGAGATTACTACATACAGATATATACCACCACTAGAGGGAGCTCAGGAGATTACTACATACAGATATATACAGCCACCACTAGAGGGAGCTCAGGAGATTACTACATACAGATATATACAGCCACCACTAGAGGGAGCTCAGGAGATTACTACATACAGATATATACAGCCACCACTAGAGGAGCTCAGGAGATTACTACATACAGATATATACAGCCACCACTAGAGGGAGCTCAGGAGATTACTACATACAGATATATACAGCCACCACTAGAGGGAGCTCAGGAGATTACTACATACAGATATATACAGCCACCACTAGAGGGAGCTCAGGAGATTACTACATACAGATATATACAGCCACCACTAGAGGGAGCTCAGGAGATTACTACATACAGATATATACAGCCACCACTAGAGGGAGCTCAGGAGATTACTACATACAGATATATACAGCCACCACTAGAGGAGCTCAGGAGATTACTACATACAGATATATACAGCCACCACTAGAGGGAGCTCAGGAGATTACTACATACAGATATATACAGCCACCACTAGAGGGAGCTCAGGAGATTACTACATACAGATATATACAGCCACCACTAGAGGGAGCTCAGGAGATTACTACATACAGATATATACAGCCACCACTAGAGGGAGCTCAGGAGATTACTACATACAGATATATACAGCCACCACTAGAACTAGAGGAGCTCAGGAGATTACTACATACAGATATATACAGCCACCACTAGAGGGAGCTCAGGAGATTACTACATACAGATATATACAGCCACCACTCTAGAGGGAGCTCAGGAGATTACTACATACAGATATATACAGCCACCACTAGAGGGAGCTCAGGAGATTACTACATACAGATATATACAGCCACCACTAGAGGGAGCTCAGGAGATTACTACATACAGATATATATACAGCCACCACTAGAGGGAGCTCAGGAGATTACTACATACAGATATATACAGCCACCACTAGAGGGAGCTCAGGAGATTACTACATACAGATATATACAGCCACCACTAGAGGGAGCTCAGGAGATTACTACATACAGATATATACAGCCACCACTAGAGGGAGCTCAGGAGATTACTACATACAGATATATACAGCCACCACTAGAGGGAGCTCAGGAGATACAGATATATACAGCCACCACTAGAGGGAGCTCAGGAGATTACTACATACAGATATATACAGCCACCACTAGAGGGAGCTCAGGAGATTACTACATACAGATTATATACAGCCACCACTAGAGGAGCTCTCAGGAGATTACTACATACAGATATATACAGCCACCACTAGAGGGAGCTCAGGAGATTACTACATACAGATATATACAGCCACCACTAGAGGGAGCTCAGGAGATTACTACATACAGATATATACAGCCACCACTAGAGGAGCTCAGGAGATTACTACATACAGATATATACAGCCACCACTAGAGGGAGCTCAGGAGATTACTACATACAGATATATACAGCCACCACTAGAGGGAGCTCAGGAGATTACTACATACAGATATATACAGCCACCACTAGAGGGAGCTCAGAGATTACTACATACAGATATATACAGCCACCACTAGAGGGAGCTCAGGAGATTACTACATACAGATATATACAGCCACCACTAGAGGGAGCTCAGGAGATTACTACAGATATTACACTACAGAGAGATATACATAGATATACAGCACCACTAGAGGGAGCTCAGGAGATTTACTACATACAGATATATACAGCCACCACTAGAGGGAGCTCAGGAGATTACTACATACAGATATATACAGCCACCACTAGAGGGAGCTCAGGAGATTACTACATACAGATATATACAGCCACCACTAGAGGGAGCTCAGGAGATTACTACATACAGATATATACAGCCACCACTAGAGGGAGCTCAGGAGATTACTACATACAGATATATACAGCCACCACTAGAGGAGCTCAGGAGATTACTACATACAGATATATACAGCCACCACTAGAGGGAGCTCAGGAGATTACTACATACAGATATATATACAGCCACCACTAGAGGGAGCTCAGGAGATTACTGCATACAGATATATACAGCCACCACTAGAGGGAGCTCAGGAGATTACTACATACAGATATATATACAGCCACCACTAGAGGGAGCTCAGGAGATTACTACATACAGATATATACAGCCACCACTAGAGGAGCTCAGGAGATTACTACATACAGATATATACAGCCACCACTAGAGGGAGCTCAGGAGATTACTACATACAGATATATACAGCCACCACTAGAGGGAGCTCAGGAGATTACTACATACAGATATATACAGCCACCACTAGAGGGAGCTCAGGAGATTACTACATACAGATATATACAGCCACCACTAGAGGGAGCTCAGGAGATTACTACATACAGATATTATACAGCCACCACTAGAGGGAGCTCAGGGAGATTACTACATACAGATATATACAGCCACCACTAGGGAGCTCAGGAGATTACTACATACAGATATATACAGCCACCACTAGAGGGAGCTCAGGAGATTACTACATACAGATATATACAGCCACCACTAGAGGGAGCTCAGGAGATTACTACATACAGATATATATACAGCCACCACTAGAGGGAGCTCAGGAGATTACTACATACAGATATATACAGCCACCACTAGAGGGAGCTCAGGAGATTACTACATACAGATATATACAGCCACCACTAGAGGGAGCTCAGGAGATTACTACATACAGATATATACAGCCACCACTAGAGGAGCTCAGGAGATTACTACATACAGATATATACAGCCACCACTAGAGGGAGCTCAGGAGAGATTACTACATACAGATATATACAGCCACCACACTAGAGGGAGCTCAGGAGATTACTACATACAGATATATACAGCCACCACTAGAGGGAGCTCAGGAGATTACTACATACAGATATATACAGCCACCACTAGAGGGAGCTCAGGAGATTACTACATACAGATATATACAGCCACCACTAGAGGGAGCTCAGGAGATTACTACATACAGATATATACAGCCACCACTAGAGGGAGCTCAGGAGATTACTACATACAGATATATATACAGCCACCACTAGAGGGAGCTCAGGAGATTACTACATACAGATATATACAGCCACCACTAGAGGGAGCTCAGGAGATTACTACATACAGATATATACAGCCACCACTAGAGGAGCTCAGGAGATTACTACATACAGATATATACAGCCACCACTAGAGGGAGCTCAGGAGATTACTACATACAGATATATACAGCCACCACTAGAGGAGCTCAGGAGATTACTACATACAGATATATACAGCCACCACTAGAGGGGAGCTCAGGAGATTACTACATACAGATATATACAGCCACCACTAGAGGAGCTCAGGAGATTACTACATACAGATATATACAGCCACCACTAGAGGGAGCTCAGGAGATTACTACATACAGATATATACAGCCACCACTAGAGGGAGCTCAGGAGATTACTACATACAGATATATACAGCCACCACTAGAGGGAGCTCAGGAGATTACTACATACAGATATATACAGCCACCACTAGAGGGAGCTCAGGAGATTACTACATACAGATATATACAGCCACCACTAGAGGGAGCTCAGGAGATTACTACATACAGATATATACAGCCACCACTAGAGGGAGCTCAGGAGATTACTACATACAGATATATACAGCCACCACTAGAGGGAGCTCAGGAGATTACTACATACAGATATATACAGCCACCACTAGAGGGAGCTCAGGAGATTTACTACATACAGATATATACAGCCACCACTAGAGGGAGCTCAGGAGATTACTTACATACAGATATATACAGCCACCACTAGAGGGAGCTCAGGAGATTACTACATACAGATATATACAGCCACCACTAGAGGGAGCTCAGGAGATTACTACATACAGATATATACAGCCACCACTAGAGGGAGCTCAGGAGATTACTACATACAGATATATACAGCCACCACTAGAGGGAGCTCAGGAGATTACTACATACAGATATATACAGCCACCACTAGAGGGAGCTCAGGAGATTACTACATACAGATATATACAGCCACCACTAGAGGGAGCTCAGGAGATTACTACATACAGATATATACAGCCACCACTAGAGGGAGCTCAGGAGATTACTACATACAGATATATACAGCCACCACTAGAGGGAGCTCAGGAGATTACTACATACAGATATATACAGCCACCACTAGAGGGAGCTCAGGAGATTACTACATACAGATATATACAGCCACCACTAGAGGGAGCTCAGGAGATTACTACATACAGATATATTACAGCCACCACTAGAGGGAGCTCAGGAGATTACTACATACAGATATATACAGCCACCACTAGAGGGAGCTCAGGAGATTACTACATACAGATATATACAGCCACCACTAGAGGGAGCTCAGGAGATTACTACATACAGATATATACAGCCACCACTAGAGGGAGCTCAGGAGATTACTACATACAGAGATATATACAGCCACCACTAGAGGAGCTCAGGAGATTACTACATACAGATATATACAGCCACCACTAGAGGGAGCTCAGGAGATTACTACATACAGATATATACAGCCACCACTAGAGGGAGCTCAGGAGATTACTACATACAGATATATACAGCCACCACTAGAGGGAGCTCAGGAGATTACTACATACAGATATATACAGCCACCACTAGAGGGAGCTCAGGAGATTACTACATACAGATATATACAGCCACCA